>JBBPBX010030494.1:0-35148 GCA_038048925.1 Garcialebias charrua
TTACTTCCTCCGTACCACTTTTGCCGATATTGCCTTAATTTAGCTATTTCTTCTTTGCATGAACCACTCATCGGGATTGCTTTGGTCTTAGAGCCAACCGTGTGTACATATAACCCGGTCTCTTTGGCTACCCTGGCTATTATTGGGTCATACTCGACTGATGGGCTCATTATAGTAATTATGGCTCCACGTCTCTTTTCGATCTGCTCTATCCACCATTGTAGCCATGTTTTAATTTCCGTTCTTGTTGTTATCTTTGCCGGGTCTTTTAATACTATCATTTGGAGGTTGTTTCTTTTTATTGGGCCATAGAATTCTTCGTCTCTGTCCATAACCTCGAGTAGAGTCGTCCGCAGGGCTACTTCCTTCACACCTGGGTGATTTTCTTTGAACATTTTCTGAACGACCGGGTCCCAATTTCTGTAACCTTTACCATATGGGATGACTAGAAATGTCTGCTCCTCTGGTACTCCCCTATCTGGTTTAGGGTCAGTCGTTTGCTTGCCTTTTTCATCACCCTCGTCGTCTGATTCCCTAGGAGATTCCGTTACTGAGGCTTGCTCAATTGGGTTAGGTCTTTCTCTTTTTACTTGTCTATATTCGTGCATTTTGGCTATTTCTGGCTTACACTCTTCAAATTTTCCGGTTGCTCTGACCTCTGTATACATTTTTGTTGTGGTACATGCTATTCCAGATTCTCTAGCTACCATCTTTACTAGTGAGTCGTATTCTTTTGAGGGGCTGTGTAACGTCATTAAGTTTTCGCTTCCAGGAGCTGCTAGCCGTTCATTCCACCAATGCAACCATTTGGTGATCTCGGGTTTATGTTGCGGGACCCCTGGGTCCTTCAATACCACTACCTGATAGCCATCTACCATAATAGGGCAGTTCAAAATGTCCTTTTCCATTTCTTCAGCTATGTTTGATGCTAACGTCTCATCATCCATTTGTGCATAATTTTTCCTCAGCCTTGCCTGAAGAGGTAGGTTCCACGTAAGGAACCCTTTACCGTATAAGATTATTTCCATTTTTATTTCATTGTCTAGCTCGTCTACTGATTCTCCTCTGTAGTCGGCTCCCTGTGGGGCGTTCGGATCTGTTATGTGTTGATCTTTCCCAGCTAATGGTGTTACTAGCTGGTATGCAGGTTCTTCATTGGACTCGGGCGTTAAGTTTCCCTGATCGTCAGGTGAGGATTGGTCCTCTAGTTCTCGTGTTACCGCACTTGCGGCCATCTTTTCGTTTTGTCGTCTCGAGTTTGTCTATTTTCAAAGTCGCCTGACTTTCTGTCCCTGTACCTGGGATGAAAACAGACTTGCTGCTAATTTTACTCCAGATCTGTGGTCAGCAGACCTTAGTAAACCCTTTCTACCCTACCCACTGCTGTGGAGTTAAGGGGTACTTGACTGATAGCTTAGACCAGTCGTCTACAACTTCCCTATTCTTAGAGGAGTCGTTCTTCTGGCGCTTGTCAATCCCTTGGCGCACGCCGTTGTCTTCGTGGGGTCCTTATTTTATTAAGAAAGTCCCATCTGGGGTGCCATGTCTTGCTCTGTGAGTTAGTAAGCTAGCCACGTGGATCGCAACAGGTTCTTACTGAAGCCTACCTTCCAAGAGGGTCTTTCGAACTAGTCCCTGAGTCTGGGTATTACCTGTGACTGCTGGGATCAGCTCCGACTTAAGGCTTATTGATGAGAGAATTCAACTGGACGTTCACCGCCTTCATCTAATAGTCTCTGCCCTGTTCTCACTTTACTCGTCTTTCCACCTTAGCTGCCGGGGACTGGAGAGGTTGGAGTAAAGAACTATTATTAAACGGCGGCTTCTCTCCGGTGAGCTTTGTAATTGTTAAAAGGTCCAGTAAATTTTAGAATCCAGAATGTTGGACCCTAGGGCGATGTTTTATATTAGTCTCACTGTGCTAATGTTTAACCTTTTAAAACCTCCTACTTATGATGTTATTCTTTTGAACCAAGCTTTTAGGAATCCAGAACAAAATGTATTAAACGGAGACGAGAGTTTTACGTTTTGCTCTGCTCTTTAATTTGAGTGAATTTGCATAGGAACAGCGTTATAACATAGCGATACAAAAAATATAAACTTGAGTACATGAAAGTATTTGGATATAAGGAACAATAAACTGGATAGACTCTTAATCTTGATGAGGGATAATCTTCTTAGGAAAGGGGTTCTTGGATAGTCGTCCCCCCTCAGGTCCCTTTGGGGTGGACAAGTGGTTTTCCTTCTTCTTTGTCTTCTTGGTCTTCTTTGTCTTCTTGTTCCTTCTTTTTGGATCTACCCAACCCTCGCTATCCCCGATCTAAATCCTCATCCAGTAATAGTATTTGTCCTTAAACTCAAGCAACCACCTGCAGCTTCGAGCGAGTAAATATGAAAAGCTAATTGGTTTTTTATCTGCTATTTTATCTGCTGTTAATCTAATTTGAATTAAGTTCTCGGATAAGGCGGGATTAGAGAAGCGTCTCATTGCATAACTTTTGTTCAGGAACTCTGGAGTTCCATAAGTAAAATGCTAAGAGCAATCTCCTCACCTTCGTAGGTAAGGCTCGCTTCCGCGTGCCGTCAGCTGGTCAGAACAGAGGGATCAGGTATCAGATCCGGGCTGAGTTCTGGAGGGAAATGCTCTCTCAATCCCTTCGGCAGAAGGGAAAGAGTCGGGATCTCCCCCACGGATCACTGGCACCCTCAAGGATCAGCCGGGCAGCTTGTCAGTCGCCTTCTTCTCCGAGGTCAGTCATCAGCATCTGGATACTTCGACTTCAGGACGAACTTCAGCCCTCAACTGCCAAATTCAGGACTTTTTATACACTTCAGTCCCCCCTCCAGTAGGGAGGGGGGAGAGAAACCTTGTTCTCATTGGTCACTTTTAGTGCGTGTTCAGGCAGGACTGATGAAGTCCTAGCTGTGAGTTATCTCTCTTTATTATTTCCTTATTTGGTAATAAAACCTTACTGCTCGAAGCTTCTGGCCTGTTGCTAAGCAGAGGACGAACACTTTACCACAGATTGTTTACACCCTTGTTCCAGTTCCTCATTTAAAAGTCACATCAAATTCATCATACATTTGTTAGACTCAAAGTACATTTAACCACATGATTCAATTATTAAAAAAGGATCATTACAAAACAAGTTTAACAACCCCTTAATCATTGTATGTTTATCAAAGGATCACATGATTATATTTTTATTCAAAGTAGAAAACATCTCTTCTTTCTCCCCGTCTCTGCTGTTATGACATGCTCTGTGTTTGCTCCTTTTTCTGATGGTAGCAATAAACTCTCCGTTCCCATGGGACATATCTAAGTTACCATGGGATCTTTATCTGAGATGAACCTAAATCAACCTTAGATATATACTAAATTTTCTTTATTGCAGCCAGCTTCTGGCCAGGTACCTCTTTATGATCCCATAAAAAAGTGGTTGTCTGGACAACACTTCATTCGAGTGAAACCTGGTTCATGTGAATCTGGGCCCCTTCTGCTTCTCATAAGGGCTGGATCCAATTATTAAAATCAAGGTTGATCGACAGTAAAAGAGAGCTGGCACCGATATCAGAAAGCAGTGAAAACTGTTAAATCACAATACTTCTCTGATATCATTGCTGCAAACTCTCGTAACCCTCGAGTTCTGTTCTCCACCCTAAACTCTGTTCTCCACCTCACTGAACAATCACCCATGGAAGCCTCGACTGAGCTGTGCGAGAACTTCCAACATTTCTTTTTAGATAAAATCGCAACCACCAGGGCTCTCATTTCTCCTCCATCTCACGATCCATCCATCCCACCTCAATCTGTTGCTGTGTTTGAACATTTTGAACCAGTCTCTCTGTCCTCTCTAGAGCAGGTCATGTGCAACCTGAAACCATCTGGCTCCCCCTTCGATGTGGTCCCCCCTCGGCTTCTAAAGGAGGTTTTTCACACTCTAGGTCCCTCCATTCTCTCGATTGTAAATAGCAGTCTATCCTCGGGTGTGGTGCCAAAATCATTAAAACATGCTGCTGTTCAACCCCTCCTGAAAAAACCAAACCTCGACCCGTCAGTATTATCCAATTTCAGGCCTGTCTCCAGACTCCCATTTGTTTCTAAACTTCTAGAGAAAATAGTTGAGTCCCAACTAAAGTGCTTCCTGGAGGATCACGCTATCCCCGAGCTATTCCAGTCTGGCTTCAAATCCCTCCACAGCACTGAGACTGCCCTACTGAAGGTTTTTAACGACATCTTCCTATCCACAGATACTGGTGACTCTGTGCTGCTTGTCCTATTGGACCTCACATCCGCTTTCGACACCATCGACCATGAGATCCTCATTGCTAGGTTGGAGCAGTGGGTGGGCATCTCAGGATCAGCCCTAAACTGGTTCAGATCCTACCTCTCTGACAGGTCTTTTTGTGTGTCCATCAATGATTTTACTTCTGCAGTGGCGGCTCTTAAATGGGGGGTTCCGCAGGGGTCCATCCTGGGTCCTCTCTTGTTCTCCTTATACCTGCTGCCACTCGGTGCTATTTTCCGGAAACACAATATACCTTTCCACTTCTACGCTGATGACTGTCAAATCTACTTCCCCCTAAGACAAAATGGTACAGGCTCTA
Source organism: Garcialebias charrua (assembly GCA_038048925.1). Classification (NCBI taxonomy): domain Eukaryota; kingdom Metazoa; phylum Chordata; class Actinopteri; order Cyprinodontiformes; family Rivulidae; genus Garcialebias; species Garcialebias charrua. Next base: position 4,609 of record JBBPBX010030494.1, read on the forward strand.
TTCAACCTCTGCTCGACTGCCTGGCTGACATCAGGGACTGGATGGCTTTAAATTTCTTAAGCTTCAATGATAAGAAGTCTGAAGCCATATTGTTCCTTCCCAATGACACAACCTCAAACCACTGCATTGACCTGTCTGCTCTACCCCTGTCCGAAAAACAAAAAGTCACAAATCTGGGAGTGATAATGGATCCTGCCATGAAACTCAACAGTCATGTAAACATGATCGTCAAATCCTGTTTTTTCCAGCTGAGGCGTCTGTCTAAGCTGAAGCCCATATTATCCAAAAACAACCTGGAGACAGTGATTCACGCATTCATTACATCTAGGCTTGATTACTGCAATTCACTTCTGTTTGGCGTCAGTCAAGCCACCATTGCACGATTACAACTGGTTCAGAACGCAGCTGCCCGATTTTTAACCAGCACACGCAAAAGAGAGCACATTACACCAGTCTTGGCCTCCCTTCACTGGCTACCGGTTCATCTTCGAATCCAATTCAAAATTCTCATGTATGTCTACAAATCGCTGAACAGTCTCGCCCCCGCCTATCTCTCGGATCTGATACACCCATATGTCCCTCCACGTGCTTTGAGGTCAGAGGATCAGGTACTCTTAATAGTTCCAGAAACTCGCCTTAAGCGCAGGGGTGACAGGGCGTTCTCTGTAGCAGGCCCAAGACTCTGGAACGAGTTACCGCTGCTCATCAAACAGGCCCCCTCCCTCTCGGTTTTCAAATCCCGGTTAAAAACTCACTACTACTCCATTGCTTTCAATGCCAGCTGATTTGTATTGGATCGTTTGATTTATGATCTGCAATGTTTTTATGTTTTTCGTGTTGTACTTCATTGTCTGTGTTGCCTGTTGAGTGTTTGTTTGTTCAACACTTTGGTGTGGACTTGTTCCTGTTTAAAGTGCTTTATAAATAAAATGGTATGGTATGGTATGGTACCATTTTCTTCTGACTCAAATAGCACTCTATAAAATATCGGTTCCAGTATATCCCAGAACTTTTTATAGAATTCTACTGGATATCCATCAGGACCTGGAGATTTCTTATTAGGCATGCTTTTAATTGCTTCATGGAGCTCATCTGATGTTAATGGTGAGTCTAGTTTTGATGATTGACTAATATCTAGTTTTGGAAGGGTTACTTTCTCCAAGAATTCATTAATATCCTTATTAGATGGATTTATTTGTGGAGTGTATAGAGTTTTATAGAAATCTTTAAAAATATTGTTTACTTTTCCCTCATCATGAATTATATTTCCATCTTTATCTTTAATACCATAAATAGATGTTTTTTCTTTGTTTAATTTGAGTTGATTAGCTAAAAAGCTACCTGATTTATTACCGTACTCAAAATTATCTAATCTAAGTCTTTGTATCAAGAATTTATTTTTCTTATCAATATATTCATTTAGTTCTAATTTTAATTTGCGTAGCTTTTGCTGTGTTTCCTCTCCTTGTAGACCTTCTAATAGTTTAATGGATTTCTCTAATTCCTCAATACGTTTATTTTCTTTTTTCTTTTTATTTGTTGAATAGGATATTATTTTACCTCTCATGACTGTTTTCCCAGCCTCCCAAAGTGTACATGCTGAAGTTCCTGGCAAGTCATTAAACTCTAAATACGATGCCCATTCTTTTTTAAATATTGCAAAAATTCTTCTTCTTGAAGCAGTGATGTATTTAATCTCCAACTTATATTTTTTGTTGTTGTTCTTTTATAATCTATATTTACAGTAACTGGTGCATGATCGCTGATAGCAATAGGGTGTATCTCAGTGTCTGAAATGTTTGCCATCAATGAATTGCTTACTATAAAATAATCTAAACGAGAATATGAGTGATGCACATGTGAAAAGAAAGAATATTCTTTGCTATCAGGGTGAAAAGAACGCCATGCATCGCAAAGTCCATAATCGTTCATATACTGTTTAACTATATTTATAGATTGCCAACTGCGTTGAGTTCCCGCTGCATTCAGTCTGTCTATCTTGTCATCTAAACCAAAGTTGAGATCACCTCCCATCACCAGTGAGGAATCCATGTGATTTGATAGATTGGAAAAAAAATCATGGAAAAAAGCAGTGTCGTCTACATTCGGTCCATATATGCTAATAATACAATAATTTTGTCTAAATATTGATAACTTTAATATTATATATCTACCGTTCGGGTCTATAAATTGATCTAATACTGTGAAGTCAACATTTTTATGTATTAAAATTGCCACCCCTCTTTGTCTTGAACAGGCTGAGAATACATTAGGAAACTCTGAAGATTTTAGCTCATCCACAGTTGAGGCTAATTTATGAATTTCTTGGAGTAATACATCTGCCTTTAATCTTTTAATCTTGTTAAAAATTCTATATTTTTTATCTTGGCTACCGGCTCCATTAATATTCCATGTGACAAACCTTAAAGTGCCTATACTTGTGTCTGTGAACCACACTCATTATCACAAATATAGAAAATAATAAAACACCCAGGTAAACACATAATCCTTGATGTTTGACTATATACCATTACGTAATATTCTAAGTGTTGTTTTTAACAATAAATCAGTGATGTATACCTTTAACATGTATTTGTGTAAGCAGATACAAGTGTATATAAGCCCTTGTGCTTGTGTATTAACAAATGTTGAGTTAGAAAAATACAGACAAGAAAAGAAAGTGAAATCATACTGAACACTAAAAGATGACAGATAGAAGAAAAAATAAAAAAGAACCCTCCTACCACATTAATTGCCATGCCACCGTGTACCACCAGTCTGTGTAACCCGCCAATCGAGCTGTGCTGAAAAAAATTACATTTATCTGGTATTGATATCTAGCTAATAATATTAATTATTAATAGTAACTGAAAATCATTCTTACCTTAATATTGACTAATATAGCCATGGGATACTCTCTGGGTCTCTGAACAGCTGACCATTGATGTACTGTTTGTCCACCGAGATTGCAGCTCTTCTACCTTCATTTAAATTTTGTTTCCTAATCGGGAACAGAACGCGCCTTCTAATTAAAATCTCTGCAAGAAATTGATCATTCATACTGAATTTGGTGTCACGTAGTTCCCTACCTCGGCTTTTTACCTGTATTTTTTGTTTAAAATGTTCAAATCTGGCTACAATCGGCCGCGGCCTAGTGTCCCCAGCTTTCTTACCTCCGAGGCGGTGAACTCTGTGAAAAATGATGGAATTAACCACGTCACTCGTCAACTTCAGTTGAGTCTGCATGAAGGCCCGAACCGAGGTTTCTACGTCTTCATCTGTTTTCTCTGAGATTCCAGAGAAGACCATGTTTTCCCGCATGCTCCGGGATTGTATCTCCAGTATAGATTCTTTAATTATTCTATTATCATCGGATAGCTGTGATACCTCTTCGGTCAGCGTTTTAACCGTTCCCCTCAGCTGCTGGTTTTCACTAGCTAGCGATGCTACTTGTTGCTGGCTGAACTCCAAAGAAATTCTCAAGTCTTGGAATTCCTTGTGTAGCAATTCCACCAGTGCTAAACGAGCGTCCAAGCTAGTTAATTTACCGTCAATCAACTCAAGGATCTCTTTAAAGCCCGAATTATCAGTAGACGGTGAAGAAGCGCTATCTAAACTACCGTGTCTGTGCCTTTTGGCATTCGGGGTGCTAGCAGCGGCACCGGAAGTAGCATTAGATTTCCCCATGACAACACCTTCGTAACACTCGTCAACAAACAATTCCAGAATTTGCAAAGTTTCTTCTTCCAGCTTGTTTGATGAAGAAAAAAAAAAGTCAGTTAATAGTATTTAATAATACTAACGACTTTTAAACAATATTACGTTTAATTATTTCGTTTTTTATTTACTTATTTCATTTTATACTACATTTAATTAAATCTCTTTAAATCTTTTTATTTTTAATCATATAAATATTAACTTACCCAAGCTTAATCATACTCACCCACAGTTTTTTCCTCTAACTTCTCAGCAACAGCTCATTGCAGCTCCACACTGTCACACCTGCAGCAATCTAAAACCTTTGCAGGTCACAAAATGTGGTGTAACACTGGGTCCAATCGACCGAACCAGAACCAGCTTCCTCTGACCTTGTTTCACAAATAAAAGGCAAAAATATTAATCTCTAAACCTATAAAAACCTATAAACATATTAATCTCTAAAACTAAACCTAATGCACAGCACCACAGACAGTGGTGCAGGGTGGTCAACTGCCCCACTGTTTTTAGTTTAGTTTTTGACGTGCCACACGTTTTTTTTTCTTCACTTTTACAGCTTAATAATAATAACTAACAGTTTTGGGTTTCCTGTGACTTATTTGCTGTAACATAAATGGTAGGAGCATAATATATGCTCCCAATGTTTTGTTGGTCTTTTTTTGTAAATAATAAATTACTTCTTTATTTTTGCGGTTTTGATTAGTTAATTATTTTTTGCATCTTGAGATCCTATGACATCATCACCTACTCTAGCTCTACTCGAGTATTATTATGTTAATGTCGAGTTTTAAAATTATGTACTCGTTCAACCCCTAATTCAAACTGAGATCTTGAGTTCTCGATTGAGAGTTCTAATCACTAATTATCAATAATAATTGATCATACCTTAATTATTGGTTATTTTTATACCTCTGTTATTTTATATTCTCTGTTTATTTACTTTGTATATCTTTTGTGATTCCTTGTGCATGTTCCTTGTATAGAAACTCTGGCACAACAATTTCCTAGAGCATCAATAAAGTTCTTATATCTTATCTGCCATGGTAAATCATTATAGATAATTATTGTGATGAGTCCTTAATATTCATCATCCTATATTTACATATATGTATACTTATTATTATTAATGCTATAATTACAGGCAAGTCATGCAAATGTATGTTTGTTTGTATCAAACAAGTTGTCCTTCGTGTCATTACGTCCCTCTGGAGTAGCTCTTAGTCTCAAAAGTGTTAGAGACCCCTGAGCTAAGTCATAGTTTACATTCTTGCTGTCTTTTTTAGGATACCGTTGGTTCCATGCCCTCCATCTTCCATTTTTTTCCACATTATTTTTAAGGTGGAGCTGTAGGCTGGCTGTCCAGTCTGAGTTGACACAGAGGTGGTTCAAATTCACATCCTGTTCCAGTTATTTTACTTGTGTTCAAGTATTTCTATAACAACAAATGTAATATCCGCTGTAACTATAACCTTGGTAATCCATGTGATCAGTTATCCTTTGTATTGATTGATTTGACTTTGCTGTTTACCTGAAATCCAATGTTTCTTCTGTCATTTCTCCTTTGGTGAAAAAAAAGACTAAACAAATTAGCATTGCTGGAAGGTTTGAGTTTGGTGGACATAGTTACCTAATCGATGATGATATTGCATTTCTGTTGATTGGTAAAACACATGTGCAGGCTGAGGCTGAGAACTGGGGGGGGGGATAAATCAATCTATTAAACAAAAACTAAATGCTGACAAGGTAGCAAAACTTCCATAATCATCAGGGAGACACGAGGGGAGGCAGAAACTGGATGCCATACAGGACAATGCACAGACAATGGGAAACAGAGATGCTGACTTGTGTACAGATGTTAACTAACAGAAAATGACAAACACCTTGGGAAAAATGATCAGTACTAGGTGGGAGTGGCAGGAGATGGAGCAGACCACAAGAGGGAGACACTCTTGGGAACATGAATCCTGACAGTACTCCTCTCTAAGGACAGCCCCTGGTGTCCCAAAATTATTCTTACTTGGGTGGGAGGAGTGGTGAAGACTGGACAGAGGGCACAAAGAAGACATAAGGAACCACAAACAAAAAACTACTAGGTAAACCTGGCATCAAAACACACACACAAAGAAAAATAATACAAAAAGTTTGGGTAGGTGAGCAAGAGACCATCCAGTTAAAGGTATGCACCTTAGCATATATAGCATTTCACCATATAAATGTACCTTAAATGTTTCAATGTGAATAAGAGCTAGTTACTTGCAAGATGCTTTGTTTTCGTTCTCCAGATCAATACAGTGTTAAGAAATAGTAAAACACCACCAGTGACATTTAGTATATCAAATTATTAATGTTTGATCATTTTTATAAGCAATTTGAAATAAATGTAGCCATCAGAGTCCAATAAAATAACCTAGAGGCTAGCGCTACCACGCTAACTCCACAAACAATCACAGAAAAAAACTCACTAATTCCCACTTGCTTTTTAGTTGAAGGTTTTTTCACAGAGCCATCTAAATGTTGAGAGGTATATCAGTCAGGAATGGTAATATAATAGGCATTATATAAAGACTAGCATTATCATGCTAGCTCCAGAAACAAACTCACCAGTTGCCACTTTTAGAATAAACAGTCAGCTGAAGGATTTTTCACAAACAGAGACTTCTAAAAGTTGAGAGGCATATCAGTCATAAATGGCAAATAGGCATTAGATAAATGGCTTTCAATGATTTAAAACCTACCTGAGCCAGCCTGCTTGAGTCACTGAGTGCACGGCTAATTTATCAGACAAAAATAAAACAAAAGACCGGAAGCACATGATCGGTAGGTAAAGCTCACGTTGGACGTGCCTAGTGCACGGAAATCTGCGCCTAGAATCTTCCCATTATTTTGTAATGTTATGGAATAACTGTGCATGCGCAATTTTTTAACGAGAGTCAATGGATAAGATTTGTGCGTCCCAGGATCACAAATACGTCACCAATCAGAAAACGTTTTTTTGAAACAAACAATAAAACTCATCATTACTCATAAAATATTTATCCTACACAACTAAAAACATATATCCATATATATCGAAATATTTTTATTTTATTATTTCATTTTTATTAATTTTTTAAAGTATTTTAAGTCAATGTAAATTGGTGAATACCTTCCAGTGGGACGGCGCCCTAGCGCCCCCTATTGGCCGTCCGCCCCGGTGTACAGTAAAAAAAAACATTCAATACAGAAACAACTGGACTTTATTTGTAACAGAAGACGTTTCGCTCTTCATCCGAGGAGCTTTCTCAATTCAAAGAGCAGAGTGTGGGGATTAGGTTTTAAAGGTAGAGTCAATAAAGTAAAGTTTTTGGGTGTTGTTATTGATGAGAAACTAACATGGAAACCTCACATAAATTATTTAAGAACAAAATTAGCTAAATCTATTGCATTGCTGTATAAAGTCAGGGACTTGTTTAATGATAAAGCTTTGTATATGTTGTATAATACATTAATTGTTCCACACTTGGTCTATTGTATTGAGGTATGGGGGAAGGCATGTAAGACAACTACAAATCCTGTTTTTGTTTTGCAGAAAAGAGCAATAAGAGTTATCACTCGAAAACATAGCCATCATCCATCTAATGTATTATTTTGTCAACTGAAATTATTGAAATTTCACGACTTGATTGATTATAAAATTTTATTAGTTATGTATAAGGCTCACCAAAATGCATTACCTTTGAACATCCAGAGAATTTTTACAAAGAGAGAAAGCTGCTATAATCTTAAGGGGACTGAGATATTCATAACAACTAAATTTAGAACCAATTTGAAAGAACGATGTACCTCGATACAAGGAGTGAGATTGTGGAATACTGTAATCTGGAAAAAGATATTAAAAGTGCCAAGTCAATGAACATGTTTAAGAAATTGATAAAGTTTGGATTGCTAAAAAAATATGAAACTGTATAATGTGTTCTCATATGAATTGATGTTCTAGAAGGATTTCATTTTTTGTTTTATTGTATTACTAACTAAAGAATGTTATTGTTTGAATTTTATTTATGAGAAAAAAGGGGTAGATATTGTAAGAATTATTTTCTTCTCTCTGCTACCTTTCATTTCATTGTATTGGTTTTCTTTTCTTTTTGTTGTTGTAAATATAATTGTTGTAAATATAATTGTTGTAAATATATAATTAATTTGTTTTTAGGTTATGAAATTAATAAAGAATTATTATTATTATTATTATTAAAAGGCTGAGATAAGATGCAGTTGGGACTCCACAATGGATTTGTTTGCCTATTTAAAGCTACTATATGTAACTTTTCTAACAATATATTTTTAACATATTTCTTCACTCTGTCACTAGATTGATGTTAGAGAGGTAATCTCTGAAAAAAACTAAAAAAAAATATTGTCCCCTTGCTTCTCCAGGTGGTAAATAAGCATTTCTAAAAAGAAAAAGTGACCCGCCATTTTCCAGCCAATAAAAACAAAGTTTGTAACCAGCCAATAAAAACCGAGCTTGAATTTGAATCAGCCAATAAAAACAGAGCTTGAATTTGAATTTTAACAGACCACAAGGGGGCAGAGCCATATATGGCTCTGAGGGGGAGGGATCAGAATGCTTTGCTTGTTGAAATTTTTTCTAAGTGCTGATGTTCTACAGAAACTGCAGACTGAACCTTTAATTTGTGACGCTTTATGGTCTGAGACTTTTCTGCTTCATACATATTATTGTCATTATTTTCAGATCTCAGACTACCTGGAATCACTGAATCTTGTTAACACATCTGGATCTGCCCATCACTGCAACTTTCATTGTTTTTGGGTTCTGAATGATTGTGTCTTCATTAATGTTTCTCATGGTTCAATTATGGGGGCTAATTGTTACACTGTTAACTCCTGTAATTGCACATCAGTGACAAAGAAGTCAAGAAAATGTCTGATAATAATGTTGTTATTGATCTCAGGGATTCAGCCCAACCCAGGACCCCTCACTAATTACAGTACACCAAATGATAAATGTTAGGTCTTCATTTCCTGCATGTAAACGCTCGTAGTCTTCTAAAAAAATTTGATGATTTGAAAATTCTGATTAGTTCTACTGGGGCAGATGTAATCATCATCTCTGAAACTTAGCTCAACAAATCTGTTCTGAATAATGATCTGGTAAACAATGGATTTAAGATCTATCGCTATGATCGTAAAAAAAAAGGGGGGGTGGATTTGCTATTTACATCAGAGATTCTCTGGCTACCAGTATTGCATCTAAAAAAACAATCCCAAACCAGTTTGAGGCTTTAGCTATGAACATCACTTTCTTCTATGTTGTGAAAGGGGTGCCACAGGGTTCTGTCTTGGGTCCCATTCTTTTCTCCCTATACATCAACGATCTTTGCAGTGATCTGTCAAATGCCTCCCACCATTATTACGCAGATGACACCATCATCTATTGCTGTTCATCCTCCCTCAGCCAAACTTTCACCTCTCTTCAGGATGCTTTTAATATTATCTAGTCACGTCTGCAAAAACTTAGACTGGTCCTAAATGCCGACAAAAGCAAGATCATGGTTCTATCCAACAGAAAGCAGCAAGCAGATAACCCACCTCAAATTGGAAGGCAGAAGGCATCTCTAAGCTGCTTTTTATTGTGTATTAGAAAGAACAGCCTGAGTGACATCACACGTAGTAACATCCAAACTGTAGTACTTTGCAAAAGTGTTTAAAGAGTTCCAGTTCGTAGCAGCACAAATGCCTGCAACTGACACTCCCTTGAACAATGACCAGGAAGTGGCCAAGCCTCTGGTTGAGTGAGCATGGACTCCAGGGGGCACTTGTTGACCTTTGCTACCATATGCCCTCTTAATGGCCTCCGTCACCCAATGTGAGAGGTGCTGTCTTGATAGGGCCTTTCCTGTAGCAGGTGCGGCAAAGCAGACGAACAGTTGGGTTGTTTTCCTCCATTCGGCTGTTCTATGCATGTAGGTATGTAAAGCCCTCACCGGGCAGAGAGCCTGTAGCCTTTCCTGTTCCTGAGTGAGGACAGGGATAGGTGGAAAAGAAAAGAGATCAAAGTCCAGACTCCTATGGTTCAGGGTCAGGACCTTGGGAGTATATGCGGGATTAGGCCTTAGTGTGAACTTTGACCCATCAGGGGTGAATCTGGTACACATTGGGTGTACAGACAATGCATGGAGGTCACCCACACGTTTCGCCGAGCAAAGAGCCAGGAGGAGAGCAGTCTTGTAAGATAGAAGATATATCTTAATCTCGCTGAGAGGCTCGAATGGTGGGTCTCAAAGAGCCCCCAAGACCAGACCAAGATCCCAACTAGGGGTCAAGGTCCTGCTGGGTGGCCTGGTTCGAAGCATACCTTTCATATATCTCATTATGATTGGGTGTGCTCCAGGAGTCCTGTGTCCCCAGCCCTCGTGACAGGCAGAGATAGCTGCAAGGAACACTTTAATTGTTGAATAAGAACAACCCTTTTCCAGTAAATCCTGAAGGAAAGTTAAAAGTTGAGCCAGGTCGCAAGCATAAGAAATTATATTTCTTTCTGAGCACCAGGCTTCGAAGATGTGCCACTTTTGTGCGTATAGGGACTATGTTGACCCGTTACGGGCATTTTGTATAGTTGTCACCACGTTCTCAGGCAAACCCGACGCCATCAGTCTGTCTTTTTCAGCTAACAGGCTGGAATTAATTCCAGATCCTGGCCTAAACAGCTGGGTTGTGACTTCCTGTGTGAGACTTTGAGGGTCCACCAGGTTGGGTAGCGGGCCTCCACGTTGATTTGTTAACATACTTCCCTGATCGAGTCTCCTTGAAGACAGATGGAGTCTATTAATTTTATTAGAATGAGTTGGGACAGGAAAGCTACTGTTTCCCTCCAAAACAGGATTTTCTGTTGGATTGAGGGGCTGCTGCGTCTGCAAACGAACAGACCTCCTGATTCCAATTGTTGTCCGCCTAGGTGGGGTACTGTGTGGGGACAAGGTTGATGCAGTTTTGTAAGGAAAATCACGTGCTGCACTTCCACTGCTTGAGCCTTGTGTGTCCTTCATGAATAATAAAGGAGCAACAGCAATGTGTGAACGTGGGAATGATCCTTTGTGGCCGGCAGACTCAAGATAATTTGTTAATAAGGAGCCCAGTTTCCCTTCAAAATCAGGAGGAAAGATCTGGTTCAACTCTGATCCTTTTACACGCAAAGTAGCGTGATCACAGCCGCTTCTTAGAGGGTGTGAAAAATGTGTCTGCTTTGGGACGTCCGACGTGCTCTCCTGTGATGCGAACGTGTCACGTGGTCGTCTGGCTAGTGTATTAGCCGGCCCCTTGCTCCTAATGGAGCGAGGGCTGGGACACGTGCCCTCTTCCACCTGTCTTAGCGAGAGGTGTAAGGTCTGTTCGCAGACGCCTCTGGGTCTGTCTTCTAGAGACAGGTTCAAAGGTACCCTGCTAGGGCTTATTGAATAGGCTGGCACCCCATGAGCCGTGAGGGAGTGGGATGTGCCCCCCCCCACCCTTTATGACGGCCGACAGGCCAGAGGCCCGTACTGTTGACGTTATTTGTGTTGGTGTGTTTTTTTTCTTTCAATAAAACAGGGATGTGCTGTTTTATGAGTTTTATTCGTGCTTACGTGCAACGACATACATGATTTGATGTCACTCACAGCAGGGAGAACATGGTTTGTGCATGCAACAGAGTTATCAGCCATTGCTACAAATAAAGTCTGAACAAGATGCGAATGCTCCCGTTACCGCGTGGGTGGGAGATCGTCTGAAATGTAAACTTGAGCCCGGGTCATCAGGCACGTTTTTGACAAGTGTCCCGGTTCGCCGAGGAGGCCCTATGCCTGCTCGCTTGGCGTGGGACAAACCTATTTTTAGTCCATGCGGGCTCGGAGCGAGGTTGGTTCGGCGGAGGTCTCTGCCGAGGCTCCTCCTCGTATGCTGTCCGCTTCTGCGGTGGAGCACGCGTCATCGAGCGGTTCCGCGGCTGTGCAGGTCTGCTTCCAGTGGTGGGCCTCCGACCGCTAGAGAGCGCTATTGCGCTATTCCGCTTATAGCGTAGCTAAATAATCTGTTAGCTTTACAACGGATTAACTAACTTTTATAATTCATACGCGGTTTTGTGCTATTTTTATTTACAATGCAGTACCGCTAATAACTAATTATCTATCAGTAAAAACGAAATAACGTATTTACGAGCTCGGACGACAGCACCGGATGTGGTCCGTCACTAAAAAGCGTCCCCCTCAGTCTCTTGGTGTGTGCTCTCTCTACAGCAGTTAGCAGCCAGTGTGTTACTCTGCAGCCTTATTGCTTGTTTTCGAAGAGTCAGACGAAGAGTTTTTAACATGGAGGGTGAACTTATGGATGTTTCTCAGCGGCCTACGTGACGCGTCTGGATTTTAAAAAGTATTTCGCATTTGCCCTCTTCAAAATGGCGGCCGCGACGGCCACAGAAGATAAGGACTTTCCATGAAAACACGGTAAAAACAATTATTTCTTTGCTGAGAAAAATATACTTCTTAGCTGACTTTATAGCACAAGGTTTTTCTGAGCTTAACCGGTTCAAATGGTCAAATCTGCTGGTTTAAAAAATAATATTTCGCCATTTGCGGCCGCCATTTTGAAGAGGGCAAATGCGAAATATTTTTTTAAATCCAACAGATTTGACCATTTTAACCGGTTAAGCTCAGAAAAACCTTGTGCTATAAAGTCACTGCTTTGTTTTGTTTTGTTTTTTTGAATGTCCAGAGGACCAGACTTAGCTTTTTTAGATCATTCTCATTTCCTGGCCGAATCTCTCTTTTTGTTTTCTATTGTTTATTGGTTGTTTGTTTATTGTTTAATGAAATTCTATCACTGCTGTTCATTGTTCTTTAGTTTTAGCAGGTCGCTTTCGTAAATGAGCCCATGAGGTTCAAAAGATTTACCTGACTAAATAAAGGTTGAATGAATGAATGAATGAATAGAATATATGTACGTAAAGTATTAAATAAATCCTTTGATTTTTGTAATTTCATCCTTTTAGGATCATTTTATTTACTTTTCATTAAATCTGTTGACTGCCTATAGAAATTTTGATAACAGTTTAGTCCTGTGTATAAAGTAATGCTAATTTTTGTTTTGTTTATGACCTTGTTTAGGTCAGGGTTTTTTTCAACCCCTGTTCCCACCCAGGATGGCATTGGCAAGCTACCGGACCACCACAGCTGTGCGGTAGGACTTAAATTGCACCAAACTATTTGTTTTTTTCTGGACCTATTACCCTGGATCATGAACTACAAACTACCAGATTATTGATGGACCTTTAATCATCCGGGATTCAAGAACTGATTTAAAATAGAAAAAAAAAAGAACTCTTGGGTGTAATCAGGGTCTGTTTTGTTGTGTGTATTTTTTGTCTATTGGTTATACTCAAAGAAAATGATTATTATTACAAACAATATTATTATAAATACCTTCCTGTCTATTGGTTATACTCAAAGAAAATGATTATTATTACAAACAATATTATTATAAATACCTTCCTGTCTATTGGTTATACTCAAAGAAAATGATTATTATTACAAACAATATTATTATAAATACCTTCCTGTCTATTGGTTATACTCAAAGAAAATGATTATTATTACAAACAATATTATTATAAATACCTTCCTAAGTCTATAGTACAATACAAACAACTTAAAACTTGCTTCTTGTCTGATGGTGTTTTATTTTAGAATTAGCGGTTTAGAATTAGCTTCCCCTAATTTTTATAAGACATTAGTGCTTTTGAAATTGTGGACCTAAATAAATTAATTAGTGCTTTAGAAATAGTGGAACTAATTTTTGGGTTAGCGCTGCCCAGCACTGTCTGCTTCCAACGGACTCTCTGGGGAGGGCGAAACTCAGACGAGGGATGCCCACTCTGAGAGCTTCAGCCTGCCTGCGCCTTTGGTCCAGCTTGGTTTGGATTCGCTCCAAAGTCTGGCCAAAAAGTCCCTCCGCTTCTATCGAGTGGTGGAGAAAAGGCACCTTTTGTCCATCCGGTAAATCCGTCAACGTCATCCACAGGTGGCGGAGCGCGATGACCACTTCCGCCATACCTCTGCCCTGAGCCACAGCAGCTGTCCCCATCATACGGAGGACAAAGTCTGTAGCTCTGCGGGCTTTGTCCAGTAATTCGGCAGCAGCTTGCTTATCTGAGGTTTCCTGCAGTTGTTGGAGTTTTTCTGCGAGGTAAGCCTGCATCATCACTGACACGTTCATGGTGCGCGCCGCGAGTCCTTGAGCTCTGTAGCACTTCTCGAGAAGCGACGCTGAGGCTCTGCAAGCTTTGCTGGGGAGAGTCGGCTTTGTTCTTGATGATCTGGGAGCTAGGTGGGACGCTAGCGTGTCCTTAATCTGAGGTGCATTAGCTATTCCCACCTGATCCATGCCCTCCACGTCGAGGAATTGTGAGAGAGGGAGTAGCATGGGCGCTCGTGGCTAAGGCCAGGTGCGGGTCAGTTCTGTGAGGAAGTCTGGGAACACGGGCCTCCTTTGCCTTGTTGCAGCCTGTTGTTTTGAATAAAAATAGTTCCCCGCCAGCCTCGTGATCTGTTGGCAAGGTGGAAGCTCCGGCTAGGGGATGTTCAACGCGTCCGTTGCTCTGTGGCACAGGTCGAACAGGGCCGGAATGGAGAAGTCCGTTTCAGGGAGCACAGGTATCGGGGTCCTGGGGAGGTTCTCTCCCGGATCCCCAATCTCGAGTTCTGGTTTCTCCGCTGAAAATTCGCCCAAGGCTGAGATGGAGCTCTCGTCTTCATTCATCATGCCTCTGGTGTCGAACTCAACTGTTAGGTCCACCATGGGAGCAAGCGGGTCAGGGCTGTCGCCCCATTCGACACGCGTGCTGTCGTGTTTGAGCTCTAGGGTCGGAGTGAGGGTCTCTGTGGTGTCTGGGTCCAGTGGACCAGCTGAGCTTCCCATGGCCTTAGCCACGAGGTCCACGCGCTGCTGTAGCACCGTGTCCAGCATCTGGCTGCAGTGTGGGCAAGAGTCGGGTGCGTCCAGAGCTTGTCTTGCATGAAATATACCCAGGCAGACTGGACAGGCCTCATGGGTGTCCGTCGCCGTGAGGGAAAATCCATAGCCACTGGGACAGACGCGTGAGGTTGGGCTCGCCATCCCGCTGGCTTTCCTTTGAAGTTTTGTCTTTCGCTTTCCCTTCTCCGGAGGCATGTCCGAGATAAGGTGAGCAAGACCTTCCAGAATCATTTTTCTTCTTTGTTTGAGTGTCTCCTCCGTCATGTCGCTTTTGCTGGCTAGCTCGCTAAGCTTGTGTTAGCCGAGGTAGCGGTTGTGGCGCAGTTATAACGCCGTTGAGCGAAGCAACCTGTGGAGAGAAGAAAACTTTGAGGTTATAGAAATGTACTGGGCTAGCTTTTGCTAGTCCAGTAGTACGCAGGGAAAAATTCTCTATGCGCTCTGTGCAGGGAGCGAGCTCACCTCAAGCTGAGCGATGGAGTAGCAGAGAAGTCCCGCGAAGAGAGGTAGTTCAGGTTTTTGCGAGGCGAAGGGCAAAAAAGAGGAAGATGGAGGGGCGTCAGTCGCCTAAGTACCTAAAGGGCGGTACCTCTGGTGCGGGGTGACGCCTCCTGCCGTAAAAGGCGTGAATGTATTCCTTCAGGTAATTACGCGGGGGCGCAATTCCCATAGCAAGTATGTTGCACCGAGAGACCGAACTGAAAGGGAACTCATCTTAATTATTTGAGAACAAAGATAGCCAGATCTATTGCTGTATTATATAAGGCTAAACAATTATTTAATGATAAAGCATTACTTATATTATATAATGCTATGGTTCTTCCATATTTGATTTATTGTGTTGAAGTTTGGGGGAAGCCATGTAAAACATCTATAAATTCTATTTTTATTTTACAGAAAAGAGCATTAAGAATCATTACAGGAAAGCATAACACTCACCCATCTAACATATTATTTCATCAGCTAAATTTATTAAAGTTTTATGAACGGGTTGACTATGGAATTCTTCAGGTTATGTACAGAGCTCATACAAATTCCTTACCTCGAAATATTCAATCTTATTTCATTAAGAGAGTCAGTAATTACAAATTAAAAGGACTTGCAATATTTGTGAAACCTAAAATTCGAACAAACTCAAAGGAACGATGCACATCAGTTCAAGGAATAAAACGATGGAATGTTTTGGATCATAATTGTTAAAAAAGTTTCCTCAATGTTTTTGTTTAAGAAAATGGTAAAAAGTAGTTTATTGAAAAAATATGAAATTGTTTAGCATGTTCTTATTGAAATCGGTTATTCTTGGCATGGAGTCGGTTTTCGGCCTGTTATATAATGACTATTTATGTTTGAATGTATTTCATGTATTTTATTTCATAAGTATTTTTTTTAAAGGAGCAGATGTTATAAGATTTTTTTCTTCTATCTGATGCCTTTCATTTTCTTTGTAAATTGTATTTTTTGTTTTGTTTTAACATTTACTCAATTTTAACTGAAAATTAATAAAGATTTTATTTTAAAATAAGAACGAGATCCTGAACTGTTTCAACAAACATTTTGTTGCTTCTAGTTCATTATTTGATACAGTTACAAATGGAAAATCAACACTTCATCTAAAAATCAAACTTCTATAAATCAAATCCCTCCTACAAGTCAATCCTCAGTTAACCACGTCTTCTCTTTTTCTCCATTCTCAGTCAGTGAGGTAAATAAATTGTTAAAAAATCTTGATCCTAAAAAATCTGCAGTTCCAGATGAACTTCCACCTTATTTCTTAAGGCTGGCTGCTCATATCATCACAGTCCCTGTGACCCACATCTTTAATCTGTCCATAAGACAAAACTCTATTCCGGATGCTTGGAAAACAGCCTTTGTTCTTCCTTTAATGAAGGGAGGTGATCCCAACTCACTGAACAACTATCGACCAATCTCTAAACTCTGCATTTTAGCCAAGGTTCTAGAAAAATTGATAAACTCTCAAATAAAAAATTACCTGGACTCATTTAACATCTTACCTCTCAATCAATCTGGTTTCAGGAAACAACACAGCACAACGACTGCTTCTCTGAAGGTTTTTAATGATGTTGTTGAAGCATTGGATGCTAAGGATTATTGTGCTGCACTTTTCTTAGACCTGTCTAAAGCTTTTGACACTGTGGATCATAACATCTTGTGTCATAAGCTCTCAGAAATCGGTTTCTCAGATCACACCATCGGTTGGTTTTCTAATTATCTTTCCGATTGGAGGCGATGAGTTCAACATAACAGTACTTCGTCCAGTTATTTAACAGTCAAAACGGTGTACCACAAGACTCAGTCTTAGTACCAACCCTCTTTACAATCTACGCAGCTAATATAGGTCAGAGCATCCCTGATGCATCTTTACATTTCTATGCTGATGACACAGTTGTTTATTGTCGAGCTAAAACATTTGCTAAGGTTTTTATGTTTTTGCAATCTGCTTTCGACATCATCCAGTCAGATTTGTTCTGTCTCAAACTTGTCCTAAATGCTGATTAAACCAAAGGGGTTCTTTTTTCAAATAGGAAGTCGGTCCCAGCAGTTCTTCCTCTGATTTTATCCTCAAATGGTGTCACCTATTGAGTTTGTTGATTCCTATAAATATTTGGATATCCTGGTCGATTCGCATCTCTCTTTTAAACTCCACGTGGAAAACCTAGTAAAGAAACTGAAAGTTAAACTGGGTTTCTTTTTCAGAAACAGATCATGTCTAACCCTGAATGCTAGGAAACGCCTTGTATCTGTGACTTTCCTTCCCTCCATCGATTACGGTGACATTATCTACATGAATGCTCCTACAAGCACCCTGCAGATGTTGGAAGCTGTCTATCATGGTGCACTAAGATTCATAACTGGCTGTGATTATCATACCCACCACTGCTCCCAGTATCCAATGGTTAACTAGACATCATTAACTTCACACAGACTCTTCCACTGGTACATTTTCATCTTTAAATCACTTATTGGTCTGCTGCCTTCATACATCTCCTCCTACATGTCTTTGCGTGAGTGCAGCTACAGCGTGCGCTCTCAGGACATGATTACCTGCAGTGTTCTGTCACTGTGGACTGAACTTGGAAAAAGGGCCTTCTCCTACTCTGCTCCTGCTTCCTGGAATATTTTACAAAAAGATCTGAAGATCTCTGCCTTGACCTCTCTAAATGGTTTTAAGAATCTGTTGGAATCCTGGCAAAAACCAATGCAGATATGTTCCTGTTACTGATTTTCTACATCTACCTTATAATGTTTTGATACTTTGATATTTTGCTTTAATTTGTTTTTTAAAAAAATCTGTATTTCTCTCTTATGTTTGTCTATTGTTGATTGTTTAAGGAAATTTCTACTGTTAATGTTGTCATCATTCTTTCGTTTGTAGCAGGTCGCTCTTGTAAATGAGTCCTCGAGGCTCAATGAGATTAACCTGACGAAATAAAGGTTGAATGAAAAAATATACACACATACCTATGTAGATTGACAAATCACACCTGGAAGATGGCCATGGTTGGCAGTGTTTGGAAGAATAAGCCTTAACTCCCCATTGCACTCCTCGAAACAAGAGGCAGAGCGGTCTTCTCATCAAAGTTTGCCTTCACTCCCAACACCAATCTTGTTTCTTATGTTCCAAAAAGGAACCAGAATACCCAAGTAACAGAAGAACGTTCTGAGAACGTTCTGAGAATGTTATTTTTAGGTTACGGGAACGTTCCCTCCTAACGTTCCATGAACGTTAGGGTGTGGAGTTTTCTCGTGGTTCTCAGAACGTTAGGTGAGAACGTTATGCTAGAACTTTCTTAGAACATTCCATAAATTTTATTATTATTATTATTATTATTATTATTATTATATGGATTCATACATTTTAGTGCAAATTATGAACAATCAAAATAGATTCAAAGTTATTTATTCATCTACTGAACAATGTTTTTAACCTCCCAGAGAGAACAATTGCAAACAAACAAAAGTACACTTGTGTTATAAGAAAGAAAACTCAAATGTTTATTTTTTCCAAACCAAAAATGTGAACTATTCCAAACTACATTGTCCCTTTCTTTAAACTTAAAAGTCCAGCTTGAACATAAATCAAATTAAATATGTGTTTTGCCATGATTTCTAGCTTTCAAATACAAGTACCTGTACAATACTCTCATTGTAATGAGAAATTTAAGTTGGCTAAATAAATCTCCATTGCACAAATGAAATCTTTCAAGTTTTATTAAAAATGTCCACAATTCTTAAATCAAATCCAACAAAAGAAGCTGAATAATAAATTTGTGACCCATCACATCAAATAGGTTTATTTTTCAAAGTGGTTTGCGTAAATTTAGATAGTAAATAAGATGAATGAATAACTTATCAAATGGTTTAAATTAAATATCTGAAATAAAATCTTCACACCAAATATCAAACCATTTTCCTGATTATTAAGACAATACGATGAATTTGTCAGGATGATCTAAGTAAGAAAATGTATTTCTAAAAGTCAGTAATATATATGTTTGCTTGTAGGTCATTTTGACCAAATTTGACTTTAACCCCTGTTTGATGTGATGGGTCACATATTCAGTATGAAGTTCTAGTAAAACTAACCCTCTTTCAAAAACAAGGGGCGAGTAATCTGGTGATCCGACATAAATACATTCAGATAATCCATCCATCCATCCATCCATCTTCTTCCGCTTATCCGGGGTCGGGTCGCGGGGGTAGCAGCCTAAGTAGGGAGGCCCAGACTTCCCTCTCCCCAGCCACTTGGAGCAGCTCCTCCGGGGGAATCCCAAGGCGTTCCCAGGCCAGCCGAGAAACATAGTCCCTCCAGCGCGTCCTGGGTCTTCCTCTGGGTCTCCTCCCGGTGGGACATGCCCGGAACACCTCACCAGGGAGGCGTCCAGGAGGCATCCTAACCAGATGCCCGAGCCACCTCAACTGGCTCCTCTCGATGTGGAGAAGCAGCGGCTCTACTCCGAGTCCCTCCCGGATGACTGAGCTTCTCACCCTATCTCTAAGGGAGAGTCCAGCCACCCTGCGGAGAAAACTCATTTCAGCCGCTTGTATCCGAGATCTTGTTCTTTCGGTCATAACCCAAAGCTCATGACCATAGATGAGGGTGGGAACGTAGATCGATCGGTAAATTGAGAGCTTTGCCTTTTGACTCAGCTCTCTCTTCACCACGACAGACCGGTACAGCGCCCGCTTCACTGCGGACGCTGCACCTATCCGCCTATCGATCTCACGCTCCAGTTTTCCCTCATTCGTGAACAAGATCCCGAGATACTTAAACTCCTCCACTTGGGGCAGGACCTCCTCCCCGACCCGGAGAGGGCATGCTACCCTTTTCCGGCTCAAGACCATGGCCTCGGATTTGGAGGAACTGATCCTCATCCCGGCCGCATCACACTCGGCTGCAAACCGCTCCAGTGAAAGTTGTAAATCACGAACTGATGAAGCCAGTAGGACCACATCATCTGCAAAAAACAGAGAAGCGATTCTAAGGTCACCAAAACGGATCCTCTCAACACCTTGGCTGCGCCTAGAAATTCTGTCCATAAAAGTTATGAACAGAATCGGTGACAAAGGGCAACCTTGGCGGAGTCCAACTCTCACCGGAAACGAGCCTGACTTACTGCCGGCAATGCGGACCAAGCTCTGACACCGGTCGTACAGGGACCTAACAGCCCTTATCAAAGGGCCTGGTACCCCATACTCCCGGAGTACCCCCCACAGAACCCCCCGAGGGACGCGGTCGAATGCCTTCTCCAAGTCCACAAAGCACATGTAAACTGGTTGGGCAAACTCCCACGCACCCTCCAGGACCCTGCTGAGGGTGTAGAGCTGGTCCAGTGTTCCACGACCAGGACGAAAACCACACTGCTCCTCCTGAATCCGAGGTTCGACTATCCGACGGACCCTCCTCTCCAGAACCCCTGAATAGACCTTACCAGGGAGGCTTAAGAGTGTGATCCCCCTATAGTTGGAACACACCCTACGGTCCCCCTTTTTAAATAGGGGAACCACCACCCCAGTCTGCCAATCCAAGGGAACTGCCCCCGATGTCCACGCGATATTGCAGAGTCGCGTAAGCCAACACAACCCTACAACATCCAGAGCCCTAAGGAACTCCGGGCGAATCTCATCCACCCCCGGAGCCTTGCCACCGCGGAGCTTTTTAACCACCTCGGCGACCTCAGCACCAGAGATCGGAGAACCCGACCCAAAGTCCCCAGGCTCTGCTTCCTCAGTGGAAGACGTGCCAGTAGGATTGAGGAGGTCTTCGAAGTATTCCGCCCACCGACTCACAACATCCCGAGTTGAGGTCAGCAGCACGCCACCTCCACCATAAATGGTGTTGGTCTCGTACCTCTTTCCCCCCCTGAGACGCCGGATGGTGGACCAGAATCGCCTCGAAGCCGTACGGAAGTCATTCTCCATGGCCTCTCCGAACTCCTCCCACGCCCGAGTTTTTGCCTCAGCAACCACCCGAGCCGCATGCCGCTTGGACTGCCGGTACCTATCAGCTGCTTCCGGGGTCCCACAAGCCAAAAAGGCCCAATAGGACTCCTTCTTCAGCCTGACAGCATCCCTCACTGCCGGTGTCCACCACCGGGTTCGAGGGTTGCCACCACGACAGGCACCAACAACCTTGCGGCCACAGCTCCGATAAGCTGCCTCGACAATAGAGGCGCGGAACACGGCCCACTCGGACTCCATGTCCCCCGCCTCCCTTGGAACGTGTTCAAAGCTCTCCCGGAGGTGGGAGTTAAAGCTCCGTCTTACGGGAGACTCTGCCAGACGTTCCCAGCAGACCCTCACAATACGTTTGGGTCTGCCAGGTCTGACCGGCATCCTCCCCCACCATCGGAGCCAACTCACCACCAGGTAGTGGTCAGTTGACAGCTCCGCCCCTCTCCTCACCCGAGTGTCCAAGACATGCGGCCGCAGATCAGATGAGACGACAACAAAGTCGATCATCGAACTGCGACCTAGGGTGTCCTGGTGCCAAGAGCACATATGGACACCCTTATGCTTAAACATGGTGTTCGTTATGGACAATCCATGACGAGCACAGAAGTCCAATAACAGAACACCACTCTGGTTCAGATCAGGGGGGCCGTTCCTCCCAACCACACCCCTCCAGGTCTCACTGTCATTGCCCACGTGAGCGTTGAAGTCCCCCAGTAGAACAAGGGAGTCCCCAGGAGGCGCACTCTCCAATACCCCCTCCAAGGACTCCAAAAAGGGTGGGTAGTCTGAGCTGCCGTTTGGTGCATAGGCACAAACAACAGTCAGAGCCCGTCCCCCCACACGTAGGCGAAGGGAGGCTACCCTCTCGTTCACCGGGGTGAACCCCAACGTACAGGCACCAAGATGGGGGGCAACCAGTATGCCCACTCCTGCTCGGCGCCTCTCACCAGGGGCAACTCCAGAGTGGAAGAGTGTCCAACCCCTCTCAAGGAAACTGGTTCCAGAGCCAGAGCCATGCGTTGAGGTGAGTCCGACTATTTCTAGTCGGAACCTCTCAACCTCACACACTAGCTCAGGCTCCTTCCCCACCAGAGAGGTGACATTCCATGTCCCAATGGCCAGCTTCTGTAGCCGAGGATCAGACCGCCAGGGTCCCCGCCCTCGGCCACCACCCATCTCACATTGCACCCGACCCCTTTGGCCCCTCCCACAGGTGGTGAGCCCATGGGAAGATAATCCATTCAGATAATCCTCCTTTTTAAAACATGGAGCGTGAAATCTGGTGATCTAACAAAATACTTTCAGCTAATCCTCCTTTTAAAACATGGAGTGAGAAATCTGGTGATCCAACATGTGTTCACATATAAACAACTTCAGTGTTGTTTCAGAAACAGTTCTCAACCATCATTAGCAAAGCAGATCCATCATAAACATTTCTCAACCATCAGGAGCAATTGGTATCCATCATAAACAGTTTTCAACTATCATTATCAAATCACATCATCAGGAGCAATTGACATCCATCAGAAACATGTTGCAACCATCATGTATGAAAAACCAGTGCCTTAGTGTACAGTCCAGGAACTTTAAAAAGCTAGAAGCAGCACAAAAAAGCATAGAAAATTCCCTTACTTTGATTGAAGTTGAGGTAGACAGGCTTATTAGGTGGTTCTCATGTTCAAACATGGATCAGATGGAACTGCTTAGCCATTGAGCAATGATTCAACCATGAATGATGCAGTGTTTCCCCTAGTTAACTTGCCATGGCGGGGTGCTCATCTCATCCATGATTTTTGTTGACGGGGGGACGGACACGTCTGAGTGCAGCTTGTAGGGGCAGGGGGCATTCAGCACGAGGGGAGAGGCAACGTGAGCGCTCCCTTTAGCTTTTTAGCTAGAGAGCCTGTATTTTGTGCTGCTAGCTTAGTGCTATGCCAGTGCTGGGTGGGTGGGTCAAGTTTGGTCTGGTAGGCGGGGTGCTCAGTTCTGTTGACGGGTGGCGCACCCCGCTTGGTAGGGAAAACACTGAATGATGGGTACATCGGAGTCCAGATGTGAGTTCAGATCAGGTGTATGGTCTTGATGAGAGCAGGTCTGTCCATCAGGTCAGGTGTGTTTTCCTGTTTTGGCAACAGTCACTGATGTGGATACATGACAGGGTTAGGCACAAGGTGTTGATGTACAGGTGATGGATGGAGATGAGCTGTAGGAGGTAGTAGGATGGAGAGCAGAGAGCAGAGGACATAGGTCTACCCATGAGGTCAGGTGCAACAGGTTTTACCTGTTGAAAGAGACACAAACATGAACATGTGAAGTTAAAGCAGGGTCATGACCTGCAATAAAAACAGAAAACACTGACAGAAAACCAGTTCAACTCACTGTTAGGCACAAGGTGTTGACGCACAGGTGATGATGGAGAGGAGCTGCAGGAGGATGGTGAGGAGAGAGCAAAGGACACAGGTCTACCCAAGAGGTCAGGTGTAACAGGTTTTGTCTGTTGAAAGAGACACAAACATGAACATGTGAAGTTAAAGCAGGGTCATGACCTGCAATAAAAACAGAAAACACAGACAGAAAACAAGTTCAACTCACTGTTAGGCACAAGGTGTTGACGCACAGGTGATGATGGAGAGGAGCTGCAGGAGGATGGTGAGGAGAGAGCAGAGGACACAGGTCTACCCATGAGGTCAGGTGCAACAGGTTTTGTCTGTTGAAAGAGACACAAACATGAACATGTGAAGTTAAAGCAGGGTCATGACCTACAATAAAAACAGAAAACACAGACAGAAAACAAGTTCAACTCACTGTTAGGCACAAGGTGTTGACGCACAGGTGATGATGGAGAGGAGCTGCAGGAGGATGGTGAGGAGAGAGCAGAGGACACAGGTCTGCCCATGACGTCAGGTGCAACAGGTTTTGTCTGTTGAAAGAGACACAAACATGAACATGTGAAGTTAAAGCAGGGTCATGACCTGCAATAAAAACAGAAAACACTGACAGAAAACAAGTTCAACTCACTGTTAGGCACAAGGTGTTGACGCACAGGTGATGATAGAGAGGAGCTGCAGGAGGATGGTGAGGAGAGAGCAGAGGACACAGGTCTACCCAAGAGGTCAGGTGCAATAGGTTTTGTCTGTTGAAAGAGACACAAACATGAACATGTGAAGTTAAAGCAAGGTCATGACCTGCAATAAAAACAGAAAACACAAACAGAAAACAAGTTCAACTCACTGTTAGGCACAAGGTGTTGACGCACAGGTGATGATGGAGAGGAGCTGCAGGAGGATGGTGAGGAGAGAGCAAAGGACACAGGTCTGCCCATGACGTCAGGTGCAACAGGTTTTGTCTGTTGAAAGAGACACAAACATGAACATGTGAAGTTAAAGCAGGGTCATGACCTGCAATAAAAACAGAAAACACAAACAGAAAACAAGTTCAACTCACTGTTAGGCACAAGGTGTTGACGCACAGGTGATGATGGAGAGGAGCTGCAGGAGGTAGTAGGATGGTGAGGAGAGAACAGAGTTTTGTCCTACATTATCTACACTCACCAAGTGTCAAGCTTTGTGTTGGCCAAAGGCTTTGACTCCACATCTTTATGAGCCCCCGATTGCCTCCCATTCAAACTTCAATTGGCCAATAACTCTCTCCCGTAGACGAGCACGGCAAGATCTCCAACCAGCAAGGCTGAGCTGGTAGTCCGTAGAGACTTCACCTTTCGCCTTGGGACTTCTACATCCGGCACAACAGGCACCTGCAAAACACATGGATCTTGTTAACCAAATAATGATTAAACATTTATTTACAGTACAGTATTTGGAAATCTATAGTATATATTCATCTTTGCAATGAATATGCCTAAGCCTATTTTCTATAGCTTTATTGCATACCATCAAGGGGTATCATATCACTTCTCATCTATCATTTATGTGTGCAATCAAAAGATGTAGAAATAAATTGTATTGTAATGTTTCCCCAAATACGAGCGAGT
Organism: Garcialebias charrua; assembly: GCA_038048925.1. Classification (NCBI taxonomy): domain Eukaryota; kingdom Metazoa; phylum Chordata; class Actinopteri; order Cyprinodontiformes; family Rivulidae; genus Garcialebias; species Garcialebias charrua. Next base: position 29,795 of record JBBPBX010030494.1, read on the forward strand.
TCCGTACTTATGAGTTGCTCGTAAACCGGAAATTCGCACGTCGGAACAAGAAACACGTGTTCTCGTAAGTCCGGATTTTCGCTCGTAAGTTGGAACATTTATGCTAGCGTTACTACGAACTAGGGGTGGGCGATATGGCTCAAAATTATATCATGATATTTCAGAGTATTATCACGATAACGATAGATTTCGTGATATAACCCCCTAAAAAAATCAAATGTATTTATTTGACAAAATTAACTTATGTTGCTTTACAGTATTATATAAAATTTTAAAAAACAACAAGGGGTAATTTTACTGAAATTACTTTATTTAGTAAAGTAATTAGTCTCCAAGTAAAACTACACCTACACTTTAGTTTTTGTGGTGGTTTTTTAATCTATATTTTGTGCAAACTTTTTCAATCTAAATAACAGATCATTTTTAAAGTTTTTTTTTCAGAGATTACCTGGCTAGCATCAGTCTGTCTGGAGATGTGGCAGAGTGAAGAAATATGTTTATAAAAAATGTTACATACAACTCCTTTAACACTGGGACTACCAGGATTTTTTAATTAGTACAATATTTACCAGATGTAGCCAATTGGCTCATCCCTTGAGATACTGATCAGGCTGTAGACTTTTCTTCTGAATGTAAATGAAGGGGGATGATGGGTATTCTTTACAGTTTGAAAATGCCTTGTGGGCTTGGGTCCATTGTTTGCGAATGAATGGCAAACATTCCAATGTAATTGGCTAATGGCTGCACCTTCTGCAACATTTTGGCTGACTGGCAGATTCACATGTGTTGTGACAAATGTAGAAAGGAGATGTTGTGTGTGTATATATATATATATATATATATATATATATATATATATATATATATATATATATATATATATTGTTAATTCTACGTGAGTGAGGTTAGCCGCAGGATCTTGCGACAAGTCCTCACTCCAGCCTCTCCAGTAACGGGTTTTTTAACTTTTATCCTTGCACACGAGTATTACCCGATATGTCTCAAGATTAGTTAGAATTAAGGCTGAGACGAGGTAATTCACTTAGGCTTGTTCACTGTCTTCATCTGACATGTCACACCCTTAGTCCCACTCCGATTTGATAGCCTGACTTAGCAGAATGGAGTCAGATCGTATCTCCCGGAGAAACATGCATTAAACGACAGCTTACCTCTGTAGATGGTAATTGTTTCTGGCCTAATAAATTTTAGGATCTTGGAAAGTAAAATCCTAGGATGTTGTTTATATCTTTTTGGCTAACACAACCATTTAAAACCTCCAATAATCTTGTTGTTATCTTGAACCAAGTTTTCCATCATTTAATATCAAGGTGAGTCAAAGGAAAATCCAAATTTGTACGTTTTTATGTTTCTTTATTATTTAGTTGCAGGGGTAACAGCATAAGCACTACTTACTACAGAAAAGATTTAATCAGGTTACATGATTTGCATTTAAGAGATAAAATGATTCACAGCTCACCAAAGATGTCTTCCACACGCTGGGTTTTAATGTGTTTTTAGCTTTAATTGAATTGAGTTCTACTCCAATCAATAATTTGTATACTCTTCAAAAATGTCGGTCTACTCCACATTAAGCATTCTACTTTTATCCAGGAAACCTTGTTATGATTCAACCTGTGTTTTTATTTCCACCAGAAAACTTAATCCCATCAGGAAATCTTGTTTTTTCTACAGAGAAACCTCCAGGTGATGCTGTTGTACTCCACTCAGAAGTCTGCACTCCAGCAGATTGGACAAATCTTTGTTTAATCCCACATCAGCTCATCTAACAAAGTGTTCTTTCTATTTGACCTATATTTCTGCTCCGAGCAGACTTGACTCTTTTCTGCAGCTGTGAAACACGAAGAGGCCCGGCTGTCTTGCTCCTGCCTTGAGCGTGTGTTTGGATAAATATGAGGCCTGCTGTTCGTATGGCTTCGTGTGTCTGCATCATGATTCAAAATGCTATGATTTTATTGCTATCCAATAAAAGATTATATTTATATGTTTGATCAGTTCTGTATGAGATTTAAATACCCTAAAAACTATTTTCTTTCTTCTTGATAAGAAGCCCAAGCTCTTTGCAACAACTTGCAGCTTCTTATCTAGTTTTGATCCATATTTTCTCAGAGAGAGACCTGCTGCTTTTCAGAGGCCTTGGTTTTTCTGCCTAGTGTGTGCATGTAAGGCCTGACTCAAACTTATTTCTTATCGCACAGGGTTAACCAAAAAATGCCATGCAATAACACAAAAATGGTTTACCAAAATACAGACAAAGCATATAAAAAGTAAAAAACATACATCATGTTTTTCTGCTTATGAGTTTAAAATGCCATATAAATTAAACTAATCTAGGGTTACTGACGGTGTGTTATTACACCCAGCTCTGAGCCCTGTGCCAAAGGCAACTTACCATGTGTGTGTATATGTGTTGTAAAGATTTTTGTAGCAGTATAAGTCTGTTTTCAATATAAAAGTCCTGCATACTTTGACAATATATATATATGTACATTACAACATATAATTTCATTTGAGCTGCTTCCTTCAGGGCGAAGGTACGGCCTTCCTTTATTCTCAAGAAACAGAACAAAATTTTCTTTCATACCACAAGCAACTAAATCAATAAATAATACTAAGGTATCATGACTTACTGAGCACAAATGTCTTGGCTACACCTTCTGCAACATTTTGGCTGACTGGCAGATTCAAATGTGTTGTGACAAATGTAGAAAGGAGATGTTGTATATCCTATATATATATGTAGCCCTTGACTTATGGTGACCTTGACTTACAACGTTTCGGCTATACGAACGTGTGTAGAAATGGAACTCGTTCGTAAGTCGAGGATCACCTGTACAATCCCGCCTTCAGATAAAAGTGACCAATACAATCCCACCTTCAGATAAAAGTGGCCAATACAGGTAGTCCTCGACTTACGGCGTTTCGGCTATACGAACGGGTGTAGAAATGGAACTCGTTCGTAAGTCGGGGATCACCTGTACAATCCCGCCTTCAGATAAAAGTGACCAATACAATCCCACCTTCAGATAAAAGTGGCCAATACAGGTAGTCCTCGACTTACGGCGTTTCGGCTATACGAACGGGTGTAGAAATGGAACTCGTTCGTAAGTCGGGGATCACCTGTACAATCCCGCCTTCAGATAAAAGTGACCAATACAATCCCACCTTCAGATAAAAGTGGCCAATACAGGTAGTCCTCGACTTACGGCGTTTCGGCTATACGAACGGGTGTAGAAATGGAACTCGTTCGTAAGTCGGGGATCACCTGTACAATCCCGTCTTCAGATAAAAGTGACCAATACAATCCCACCTTCAGATAAAAGTGGCCAATACAGGTAGTCCTCGACTTACGGCGTTTCGGCTATACGAATGGGTGTAGAAATGGAACTCGTTCGTAAGTCGGGGATCACCTGTACAATCCCGCCTTCAGATAAAAGTGACCAATACAATCACATTATACATATATACATATATACATATATATATATATATATATATATATATAGTAAATGGAGCTTATTTATATAGCGCTTTCCAGCCCCCTGTGAGGGACCCCAAAGCGCTTTACAATACCAACCATCCACCCATTCATACACACATTCATACACCGGTAGCGGCGACTGCCATGCAAGGCGCCTTCCAGTCCTACCGGGAGCAACTCGGGGTTAAGTGTCTTGCCCAGGGACACAACGACACATGGTGTGAGTAACCGGGATTCGAACCTCCAACCTTCCGATCGGGGGACGACTGCCATTACCACTACACCACGGCCGCCCATAATATATATATATATATATATATATATATATATATATATATATATATATATATATATATATATTTATATACACGACCCTGTGTACATACTCTCGTTTTCATCACATGTACCACATGTGGTACAAATGACGATAAAGACTCTCTGACTCTCTGACTCTGATATATAAATATGCCCCCAAGGCCTCATCCACACCAACAGAATGGCCTCATATACATACCAATGGCTACAAAAATGCTAATTCAATGAGCCATTTGACTAACTCCCATGGGAACTATAGTTAGAATATCCGAATGGCTCACATGTGGTATGAGCTGTAACTTCTACAAGTTGATCAGCTGACCCGGCTGAAACTTGTTCAAGTTTCAGCTTCATCTGTTCATGCAGGAACGTGTGTCATTCCTCTGATTCCTTTTTTTAACTGATCTGTCTCTGATGTGGACGGACTGTGGAGCCGCACGTGTTTTTTACACAGTTTACAGCGGGGACACGAAGCGAAAGACATGCAGCACCGAGCTGCACGGAGCGGAGCAGGGCGGGGGAGGAGGGGAGTGATGGAGATGTTCAATATTTATCATCTAAAACTAATTACTCTGACCCAATAATTATAACCCAGCTCACCTATATCAAATATTCTCTGTTCCCTTCAAACACTTATATTTGATAGTACAAACATGTTTGTTTGCTTTTCTCCTTGATACAGAAAAGACAGTCTTCTAGCCTTGACAATGTTTGGATAAGATGTTCTTGTTAGATCAGAACCACGACTTGTTTGTTTTATCTGTAAGACGTCAGAACTTGACAACTCCACCTCCTTCTTGTTTAAATAGCTTGTCATGTCCAGTACAACTCGGAATTGTGCTGGACAATGTATTTGAGACCAAACTAAGTTTCAAAAGACATTAAAAAGCCTTCCCCTTTGCAAAGTTTGTTTGTCTGTTTTAACACTGTTCTCTTGTTTAACTTGTGTGGTTTTTAGTAAGGTAACAGGGGTTTAAAATCCCCATCATTATGGTGCCGAAAACCCATTCTCCCCATAACTGCTCCTGATGACCTCTGAACGGAGCGCAGCTGCGAGGCACGGTAAATATGACAGAAAGTCCAGTGGGTTTGTCTCTGGCCAGCTTCCTCTGTCCATGGTGCTGTCAGGGTCTGGTTAGCGGAGATTTCCAGACACCGCACAGGTCAACAAGAAAGTAAGTGTGATAAGTGTTTGTTGATACGTCGTTTTTAAAACAATTTGAGTACAGGAACTAGTTCACCCTGAGCCGATGACTTAAAATTTGGGATGAGGTGTCTGCTTTTTCAATAACTAGACGTTTTTTGCGCACACGCTAGTTGGCAGAACCGAGATTTCTGTGATCTATAAGTGAGGACGATCAATTATGCCGAGACCAGACATGTGAGGCTGACCGTCAATATCTTTATTGGATGTTTAGTGACCCCGGCCAGGCAAGAGAAATTAAGGCAAGAATGTTTATTTTTATATTTGACGCGTCATTCTATATTTGTTAAGTCCTTTTTTAGGTGTAGCCTATGTTTGTGGAGCGTTGCAGCCTTT
>JBBPBX010030495.1:8676-30819 GCA_038048925.1 Garcialebias charrua
ATACTGTATATATATATATAATGTATATGTATTGCAATATTCTAATCAATGTTTCTAAACTCTAAATGGGAACACAGAATGTCATGATCTCAGCTCTCTGTCACCTGTCAGCGCTCTTGGCCACACCCACTTCTCTGCTGCAGAGCAGAGATAGACACACTGCTGGAGGAAGCTTCTCCTGCAGCTGTGGGCTGCACACAGATGCAGCAGGTGCTAAATAATTTTAATTAATTAATTAATTTATTTTTATTCATCCAGCAAAAACAGAACAATAATTACAGAAAAAATAACAACAACTGTAGTTTTATTTTAATTTCCCGTTTTTTTTTTTGTTTGTTTCCTGGTAAAATAATTCAATTTAAATAAAAATCCATGCCGATCGTTGGCTCATCCACCAATTAGCCGTGTGTCATGTCCAGTCTTACTTTGAAAAACATCAAAATAGTGAGTTTGTGAAAGTCAAACCATGAGAAAATGAGGGACTACTGTATTCTAATGTTCTGAGGCTGGGTTTTGGTTTTTTATTATTTATAAGCCATAATCATCAAAATTACCAGAAATAAAGTCTTCAAATATTTCATTCTGTAATAAATCTATAAACTGTTAGAGTTTCACTTTCTGAAATGATTGACAAAAACAACATAACTTTTTCCACAATATTCTGATTTTTTTAATGCACTTGTAATAATATGAGTTTAAATATTGCAAAATGTGTTCAAGTCATATCAAAGCTTTTGTACACACTATTATCATAAATACATCCTTGAGTGATTTCAATCACAGCTTTGGCTTTCCTTCTTTTACCATGCAAATAATCTCCATCCATCCATCCATCTATCCCTCGATTCGTCTGTCCTTCCATCCATTCTAACCATTCTCTGCTGCTCCATCTCCACCTCCAGATGAAGTGGTAAATCTACCTGCTGGATAATCCCACATTACACCCTTAATCCCCTCCACATATTCACACATGCAGAGTGCATGCGTGCAAACGTGCACACCCCCACCACACACACATTTCTGAACAATCAGTGCCACTTTTGTTCGACTTGCACGCAACAATATAAAAACCACATTATTGCTGTGGGAAAGCAATAAAAATAACAGCATGCGCCAGGTAGAGCCACTTTTCTCAAACTTTTGATTATATTTTTGGTAATGAAGACATACTGTGACGGTTTCCTGTGCTCTAACACTCACAAATCTGAAAAGAAGTGTTACAGCCACAGAGAGGGTTTGAAACAACAACAACAACAACAACAACAAAAGGCGAAAGAGGTTCTGTGTGTGTGTGTGTGTGTGTGTATGTGTGCACTGATGCTGCTGCTAAGCAGAGAGAATAAGGTATAGGAACAAGTGCGAGCAGTCAAACCAATGTGAGAGATATAGATGGAGCACAGGGTGAGAGACAGACAGCGAGGAGAGCTCGATGATCTCTGAGCAGTGGTTGTCATTAAGAAGTGGCTCCGGGGTCCAGTCTGTTGCCATTGATTTGTTTAAGATCCAAAGCTCAGCCATCAACGAGCCCAGCAAGTCCCCGTCCCACAGCTGATAGCTGCAAACACACCGCACATTAGTCCATGTGCGCAGCAAATCACATCCCAAAACAGTTTCGTGACAAATATCCATCACAAAGACCTCACATTAAAAAAGAAACAAATAAATAGATGATCCGACATCTTTAACACCAGATTCTCAGTCTGCTTTCACTTACTCTAAACCTGCTCCCGTGCACTCAAGTATCCATGCATGTGTGTGTGTGCCTCCAAGCTGAAGAGCCAACGAATGGAAGCCACAGTCAATCAATAGCAATCCACGAGCAGCCTTCACAATGCTAATGGAACCACGCAACAGCTGGCATTTGGCCAGGGCTGTCACTGCAGCATCACTCTGAAAACACACACACAACACTGAGGAAAAGGCTCGACACACACGAGTTGAGCTTCCTAACGTGTGTGTGTGTAAAATATCACACACACGCACAGATGGATGTGCCGTGTGGTGACATTATGTAGGTGATCAGGCATGATGGATGGGATCATTTTGCTGCCCCCCTTTAGCCCTGCTGCACCGGGCTGTGTTTGCGAACACACACGCACACACATGCACACACACAAAACACACATGCAGACCAAGTTTCACTTTGTCATCATGTCTAAACAAGGTCTCAGTCTCCTTTCTCCTCAAAACTCACGTTTGGTTCAGACAGACAGCAGGAGAAGCCGGCGGATAAACCAAAGTGTTTGTGGATAAAGCATCATGGACAGAGGGATGAAACATCTCAGCAAAAAAAAAAGAAACAGTGGGGATGACGTGGATTTTTACCTGGATGCATGGACTTTGATATCGTGGACAGACAAATAAAAGCTAGACTGCAAACAAACAAACAAACAAACAAAAAAACCTTAGGTATCTAATTGAGCTACATTATGGTGTAATAGCTTGTTTGTGTCGCTCGACCACGTTGACCTTTACAAGCCTTTCAAAGTCTTCAGATCAGAGTGAAAAACAAAAAAAAGTTGTATCTAATGAGTTCGTATCCCTTCTGAGCTGTAAATAGGCCTACGCTGTGACTGAACGCCGGAGAGGAAACCCCTGATGTTTCTCCGTTTAATGGACTCCTCGTAGAAGTGAGAACATTACCTCGACTTAATTGAGGAAAAAGTGACAAAACATTTTAGCTGCGGCTGTCATCCACCTCACCCAATTGATGGACTGCTAATGCTTTTCTTTCGGATGAGACGTTTTAGTGTGTTCATCAAAGTAATTCGAAAGTAATAAAATTAACTCTGCGACGCATTACTTTCTGCACGAGGACGAGCTTCGAGCCCCTTCTCGTGATTTAACTCTCTCATGATCAATACTATTTTTCTTGCAGATGAATGTGACAGCAGGGCTCTGGCGAGATATCACTGTAAGGAATCGCACCCGAACTTTTCTTTTGCATTCATCCCGTCAAGATTTGTTCAATAAACTCGTCCTACATGAGCAGAAAATACCACTTATTAAGATTCACTTCTATATAGTGATGAATATTCTCAGTCGTCCAGGACATGATAAAATCAAAAAAGGCATTCAATACAAGATCAACTGGACTTTATTTGTTACAGAAGACGTTTCGCTTCCCATCCGGGGAGCTTTATCAATTCAATAAGCAGACTGTGTGCGCGTGGAGTTATAACAGTCTTAGATGTCACGCACCAACCTATGTAAATTGAAAGCTGAGATAACACAGAAGACACACAACGCAAATATTTTGAGAAGCCTCTGCTGTTGGGGTGTGAGGTGTGATTTTCAATTTACATACAGTTGTGTGTCTTCTGTCAAAGACCTTAAAGCTGCTATATGTAACTTTTCTAACAATATATTTTTAACATATTTCTTCACTCTGTCACTAGATTGATGTTAGAGAGGTAATCTCTGAAAAAAACAAAAAAAAATATTGTCCCCTTGCTTCTCCAGGTGGTAAATAAGCATTTCTAAAAAGAAAAAGTGACCCGCCATTTTCCAGCCAATAAAAACAAAGTTTGTAACCAGCCAATAAAAACCGAGCTTGAATTTGAATCAGCCAATAAAAACAGAGCTTGAATTTGAATCAGCCAATAAAAACAGAGCTTGAATTTGAATTTCAACAGACCACAAGGGGGCAGAGCCATATATGGCTCTGAGGGGGAGGGATCAGAATGCTTTGCTTGTTGAAATTTTTTCTAAGTGCTGATGTTCTACAGAAACTGCAGACTTCACCTTTAAGAAACCCTACTGCTAAGGTGTGATTCGTCAATTTACATGTATGTGTTATCTTAGCTTTCAATTTACATAGGTTGGTGCGTGACATCTAAGACTGTTATAACTCCACGCGCACACAGTCTGCTCATTGAATTGATAAAGCTCCCCGGATGGGAAGCGAAACGTCTTCTGTAACAAATAAAGTCCAGTTGTTCTTGTATTGAATGACTTTTTTGATTCACTTCTATAGGTATGCCATGAAATATGGAAAAGACAGAATTGCACAAGGATACCTCCTCCACTCTTATGAGCACCACCATTTCCACTAAATCTTCAAAGAACAACTCTGTGTGTGTGAAACAATCCTGCGTTTGACCCATTTATTTTTTTATTTTTCGCTGCAGAGACAGCAAAGCAAACTACCCGACCGTCTTTGGCAGAGGAGCGTCTCTTTGAAACTGCTGGATGCGATTCTCTGACGCATCAGGCGTTGTCCTCAACCCAATCGCTTTAAAATCGCTTTCACATCTGTCGCGACGTGACAGCCCGGGAGGCAGCCAGTAGCTGGCAGGGCAGAGCGACTCACAATCGGGGCTCCGAGGAGAGAGTCCTCCTCCTTTTTAATGTTAATAACACAGATGTGTGGAGAGAGAGGCGTATAGGAGAGGGGATGAGCTCGGGAGAACAAAAGGAGAGGTGACGAGTTCAGGAAGCGGGAGCCTCAGCGCTGTTGGGGAGAAGGATATTGAAGATGAAGGGAGGTGCGTGGACGAGAGGGAGCGAGGAACGACAAGCAGAATGGTTACTCGAGTTAGGGGTTTACAAACGGCGGCGTGATGAGTCAATGAGTCACGGTTGTCGCTGCCACTCGAGAAACCATAATGAGGCTGTGCAGATGAACGATTGCATCTCTTCAACTAAAACTCCGTTCCAGCAGAAAGGCAGGGATCAATTCGTCACTTCAGCCTGACTGTAATCGTGACACTTTCATCTGTCTCGTAGTTAGCTTTGGCACGGATCGATCACTTAGAGCGCCAGTGTTGCATAGCTAACAAATGGCCCGGCGCCGCCGCACCCAACAAATGCTGCGCCGCGCTGTGGATACGACGTTTCACTCACTTGAAGGGAAAATTAAAAGGTGAATGAAGATGATGAATGCTCGAGCAAAGATATTACTCTTCCATATTAATATGCAATGCCAAAAAGAGCGAAAGGATTGAAATGAACAGCTTTTTGTTTGGCTTCTTTTGTGATAAATGGGCTACTTGATGGAGAGCAGAGGATGAGAGGACAATGAGGCAGTGTCAGGTGTGGATGGAGGGGTTGGTAGAGGTACAGTATGGGAGGAGTGGGATGTGGCGCGGTGTAGGTGACACACATGGCAGCGCCACATGCAGATGGCACACATGGATGAGCAGCCAGGGTAGCGAAGCATGAAAGCAGCCAGCTCACTGATCAGACACACACACACACACACACACACACAGAATGCGTGCTGAGAACACCAGATAGCTTGCCAGCCCTTTACTCACCCAAATCACCACTGTGAAAATTAATACCTCCAACCCTCCATACAAAAACAGTGCGCTGATGTGCTTCTCTACTTTAGAAATCAATAAACGCATTAAATATTTACATAGGAAAACGCATCTATCAAAAATATCTGAGGAAAATCTTCGAAACATTTTGCTCAGCACGCAAAAAGAAAACGCGGCGTCAAACTCAGTTAGACATGCAAGCAAATTAGAAACTTAGTCCAGTGGCCAGTGGCAGATTTTTTCTAATTTTGAATAATGTTGACCTTGGGTTTCAGTTTTTTTTCATCTAGAAATATATTTATATATTTACCAGAGCATACTACTGTACAAAGATTTTAGAACAAAAAAAATAAAAAATGAATCGATCAAATCAAAAAGTAAAACTAAAATAAATTGCAGCATATGAGTCATTCTATAATTGGAGATACAGTTGATGCCCAGAGTCATTATTTTTGGCCTGCTTTGTTGAAAATTTTTCATTTTTTTGAATCTTAAAAATTTCTTGATTACAGTATTTGTATTGATCACAATATGTCACTGTTCATAGCATTAATATAATTACATTTATACATGTTTTATATAGTTCCATAAACATAACTACTTGTTGTCCGAGTCATGGCTTTTCCTTCCCATTTTTGAAAATGCTGGAAAAACAGGTTTTGCAGGTTTTTATTTTTTGGAAACTTTAAAATGTTGTTTTTCCAGCCTGCTGAAATAGTCAGTTATACAAGAATATTGCAGTAAATTAATTTAAAATACTTTTTTTCCCTAAAAAATATGTGTCCGAGAATATTTTGTCAACTCTGTTACCATAAGGTTATGTCCCTTTAAATTTTTGGAATGACATTCCACAGCTATAAAAGTTGCAGGAAATGACATCACTTCCTTTTGCTGACAAGATCTCAAGCACTCAGAGGTGTCTACCCTTCTCTGAGAAATTATTTCAATATGAAAAGCGTCAACACCAAGAGTTATCGCTTTTTATGTCAATCTTGTTACTCTAATATCACTAGGAAGACACTACTGATTTTTTAATAAAACTATTTCTATTTAAAGCTTTTTAAACCATAATTTTTTGGGTGATGTGTGCTTTTAGCATTCATGCTAGCAAGTTGAGTTTTTATGAAAAACGTTTGAAATGGTCAATTCTGTTACCGTCAAACTCTGTTACCAAATTAACCAAAATTTGAGAAATTATCAGTTTTTTTTTTGTCATTTCTTGAAGTGCCAAATGTATCTCCAATTATAGAATGACCCATATGTAAGTTGTATCCACAGTTTTTAAAAAGTTAAATAAGAAGTGACAGACTCAGTTCATCTTGTGGGCTGGACAAAATAGTAAAAAGGGTCGGATGTGGCATGTTTGACACATGCTCCATGATATTAGTAATGCCAGTTGCTTTATCTTAATACTTCATTTTCCTTTTGAATTTCCTCTTCTTCAAAACTCACAGACTCAGACCGAGCCAGCCGACTGCTTTTCCACCAGCGAGTCACAAACACATAAGTGCTTACCTGATGAAAGGCGGGATGGATTGAACTCTACAAAACACACCTCCCTCTTCCCCTCACCGTTCCACAATTTCAAACATGCACAAACAAATTGCACACTGATGCCGGGGCGCTGACGGCCGCTTGCACAATAAAACATGACGCGCTGGGGAGGACACAGGGGGCCTGAAAGCAATCTTCCCACCGACCTTGACTAAGGGAGGACAAAACGCGTGGTAAAGGGAGGAGGAGGAGGGAAAAGAAGCCAATGTGAAGAAAAGGAGTGAAATACATAATCTATCTCTTCTGGTAAAGGGAAACAAACGCTTTTGCCGTGACTGAGGACATGCCACCCTCACACTTTGGCACACAAAACTTGTACATACCAGTGGTGTGGTCTACATTTTTCTAGTGGGTATTCTGTGCTTGGAAATCAAAGTACACTGGTTAGTACAATGTTTTGATTTTGAAGCATATTGAACATTTCCAAATTTCTCTGTAGCTTATATTGAATAAATGAACAACAGTCTTTATACAACAAATGGCTTTTTGTTAAAAACATGTTATAGATTTTATAAAACAGTACCAAAGCAACACATGTTCAAGTATTAAGTAGTACAGTATTTTCTGCCTGATAAGTCTCACCTTTCTATAAGTCGCTTTGTCCAATTATTGGCCAAAAATTGGAAAAATCCATAAACAAGTCGCACCTCTCTATAAGTCGCATCTATTATGCGTCACCGCTACGCGACGCGTCAGCGCGTCATTTGCCCTGCTGAAAATGGCGGCCACAGAAGCATGCACAGAAGGACTTTTAACAAAATTAACACGGTAAAAAAAAGTATTTGTCTGCTGAAAATTATAGCAAAGATGTGTCTTAGCTTAACAGTTCCTTAATAAATTCACGTAATGGTCAAATCTGCTGGATTTAAATTGTTTCGCGTTGACGTCTTCCAAACGGTCACGCGCGCTGCGAAAATAAATTATAAATAAATCTAATTAAAGCTCAAACAACTCCAACAGCGAACAGTTTGTAAATGAACACCAAGTAATTACTTTCTGTAAGTTTAAAGAAAATCTGCCGTGTGGTTTATGAGCTATTTGCTAATACCCGGAAAAACAACGAAGCTTACTGCAACACATTTACGTTTATAACGCATCAAATTTTATCTCAAACAATTCTAACAGCTAACAGTTTGTAAATGACCACCAAGTAATGTCTTTCTGTAAGTTTGAAGAAAATCTGCCGTGTGGTTTATGAGCTATTTACTGCATCATTTTTTTTGGCCAAAATGAAAAACGGTCATATCTGAGCCAAAAATTGATCTAAAAATATGGGGAAAAAATCCATAAACACGTCTCACCTCTCTATAAGTTGCAGGGCATGCAAATTAGGCAAAAAGGTGCAACTTATAGACCGGAAAATACGGTAAGTACAGAATTATACAATAATTCAATGGATAAGCAAATGAACAAGCTCTGCATACAGATAGTTGCGGAAGTGTTTAACTGCCATTTAACGTATCAATGACATGTATCTAATGCTATTTTATGTATCAATGGGCACTTTTAAGTGGGTATACTGAGATTCTTAAGCTTTTCTAGTGGGTATACTCCGTATGCCCGCGTGTCGCATAGACTACACCACTCGACACGGTTTAGGCTTAAAGAAGAAGGAACAGAAAACCCATTTTTCCTATGGCAGGATGGTGACAAAGTGAGATGCAGGAAGACTGAGTAGGCCGAAGAGGATGTACAAAGACTGAGCGGGTGTAAGACACGCAGAGACAGATGGACGGAGTAAAGACGGAGACGACCGCTAACGACCAGACTTTGTAGATGACTGCTCACTTTTGAGTCACCGAGGCTAAGTCTTAATGACTCACGGGCCAGTACTCCGCATCAAGCTGTGCGTTTGTGGGTCGGTGTGTCGGCGTGTGTGTGTGTGTGCACGTCCAAGCCACTAGTCTTGTAGCGGAGAACTTTATTACCATCTGTTCCCACACATGCTTATTTGTTTAGCCGTGACACGCATGTCTTCTTCAATGACTTTGCTATTTTTACCCTCTCCCTCTCTGAGCCTTTTCCAATCACGTCTTTCCTCTTTTCGTGTCCTCACTCCTCACGTCTGACACGCTCTCTGTGTGGATGGATGGAGGGGGTCGTGCTCTAATAAACACTGAAAAAAACAACAACGTTAAAATACAAAGCCGTTATCTCCTCGCCTTTCTAGCCGCCTTGCTCGTGTTGGTGAAATGGAATCGTGCTCCAGCCATTTTAATCAAAGCTCATGTGTGCATGTCTGTCTTCCTGACTGGGATTGTGTGTGAGAATGTGTGTGTGTGGCTCAGTTCTTGCAGAGGCCATTAGGTGGAGCTGGTGCCTGATTGAGAAAAAGGAAAAGATGCAGGATGAACAGCTGAGGGTTCACTCATGTTTTGTCTATTGTCACTTTTTTCTTTCTTTGAGGTGACAACGCACTGTGAGTGAATCTTTGTGATTAAAGTTTTGGCTTGAAAATGTATTTATACTTGCCTTATGTATATTTTTAACATATAAATGACCTCAGTACTGTATTGTGTGGCACAACATCACTTGGGCCCTGTGATGGACTTGCGACCTGTTCAGGGTGTCCCCGACCTCTTATACAGTGACTGCTGGATATGGGCACCAGTGACCGCCCGCGACCCGGAAAGGAAGAAGTGAGTAAAAATAATGGATGGATGGACAACATCACTTAATAACTGAGTTAATCCTATTGCTGCCCTAGGGTCAAAATGGCCCACGAAGCAGGTGTAAGCCTAAAAATCTCTGGTGTAACTCATAATATGAACAATGTCTGAGCAAGATTTGTTTGTTTGTTTGTTTGTTTGTTTACTTATTCATTTCATTTAAATTAAAAAACAATACAATTTCAAGAGAAAAACAATATAAAATACCTATAAAATGAAAGGCGGCAGAAGATCTACCTATATACTGTATANACCTGCATCATGAAAGACCTCACTCACCCAGCACACTCACTCTTTGCACCACTCCCCTCGGGACGGAGGTTGAGGAGCATCAAATGTAGAACCACTAGACTGAGGAACAGCTTCTACCCTGAGGCTGTCAGACTCATGAATAAATAAATAATAAGAATAAACACTGCAAAATGTCACATCATGTTGATACTGATCTGTTTCTTGTTGCTGCGTTCATCTGTGACCATCTGCTCATAATGACTCATGTTCGTGCTGCTGTTTATAATGATGTTTTTCTACTACATTAGGGCTTAGTGTATTACTAGCTGATGTCTCTCTTAGTTAATCCTAGATGTTATTATTGTTTTTCTCTTGCATTTGTTGTTGGATGTAACTGGGACCCTGTGTACATAATCTCGTTTTCAACACATGTACTACATGCGGTGCAAATGACAATAAATTCTCTCTGACTCTCTGACTCTGACTCTGATTTGTTTACACACACAGCAGCCTGAACAGAATTGCTTTTGTGAACGTGTGAAGCTTGTGGTTGCCTGTGGGCATCTGATGTGACCCCCCGTCATTAGATTCTGTTGGCGCGTCTCCCTGAGACGCGGACATGTCACATGTTTGCTTGGTTAGTGTATTGGCCACCCCGTTGTTCACAATAAAGCGAGGGCTGGAGCACGTGACCCCCTCACCAGTCTCCATGAGGGGTGGGGGGCCTGCTTGCAGACGCCTCTGTGCCTGTCCTTTACAGAAGGAGCAGAGGCACCCTGCTAGGGCTCATTGATTAGGCTAACACCCCGTGAGCCGTGAGGGGGGAGGGAATGGCCCCCTCCCTTTATGATGGCTGGCAGGCCAGAGGGACTTGTTCTGCTGAAGTTACTTGTGTTTTGTTGTTGTTGTTTTATTTTTAAAGTAAATAAAACAGAGAGGGGCTGTTTTTTAGCTTTATTCGCGCTTAAGTGTAATGACATGTTTGATTTTATGTCATTCACAGCAGGAAAAACATGATTTGTGCATGCAACAGAGTTACCAGTGATTTGTACATTGCTACAAATAAAGTCTAGACATGAACGGATCATTCCCCGTACCGCTTGGGCGGGTGACTGTGTAAAGTCAAGACGTGAACCTGGTTCATCAGGCACGCTTTTGTCTGTTGTCCCGGTTCGCCGAGGAGGCCCTGTGTCTGATGCTCATCCTCGTAGGTCGGCTGCTTCTGCGGTGGGGCACGCATTGCCGAGCGGTGTCGAGGCTGCGTAGGTCTGCCTCCAGCAGACTCCCTGGGGGGGGGATGCCCCCCCGGAGAGCTTCGGCCTGTTTGCGCCTTTGGTCCAGCTTGGTCTGAATTCGATCCAAAGCTTTCCCAAATAATCCCGTTGGCTCTATCAAGTGGTAGAGAAAAGGCAACTTTTGTCCCTCTGGGAGATCTGTTAAAGTCATCCACAGATGGCGTATTGCGATGACCACTTCCGCCATGCGTCTGCCTTGAGCAACAGTGACTGTACCTATCATGCGGAGCACGAAGTCTGTTGCCCTGCGGGCTTCATCCAGAAAGTCGGCGGCAGCCTGCTTGTCCGTCGTTACCTGGAGCTGTTGCAGCTTTTCAGCTAGGTAAGCCTGCATCAACGCGGACACGTTCATGGTGCGCGCCGCGAGTCCCTGAGCTCTGTAGCATTTCTCGAGAAGAGAAGCTGAGGCTCGACAAGCTTTGCTAGGAAGAGTTGGTTTTGTCCCGGATGACGTGGGAGCCAGGTGAGACACCAGTGTGTCCTCAATTTGAGGTACATTAGCTATTCCCACCTCATCCATCCCGTCCACGTCGAGGAACTATGAGATTGGTAAGAGCATGGGAGCTCTGGGCTGAGGCCAGGTGCGAGTTAGTTCTGTGCGGAAATCCGGGGACATGGGCATCCTTTGCTTCGTGGCGACTTGCTGCTTTGAGTAAAAATAGTTTCCTGCCAGCCTCATGACCTGTTGACGAGGCGGAGGCTCTGGCCATGGGATGTGCAACGCGTCCGTTGCTCTGTGGCACAGGTCAAACAGAGCAGGGATGAAAAGTCAGTTTCCGGGAACACAGGTACCAGGGTCTGGGAGAGGTCTTCTCCCTTTTCCTCCAGTTCGACGTCTGCGTCCTCCGCGAAAATTTTGCCTGAGGCTGAAATTGAGATCTCGTCCTCGTTCATCATGCCTCGAGTGTCGAATTCAACTGTTAAATCCACCATAGGAGCCAGCACGTCAGGGTTGTCACCCCATTCGACTTGCGTGCTGTCGTGTAGAGCCATGTTATCGAGCTCTGGCGTGGGAGTGAGTGGCTCAGTGGTGCCCGCATCCACTGGCACTGCTGGGGAGCCCATGGCCTTGGCGACGAGGTCAATCCGGTGCCGCAGCACCGTTTCCAGCATCTGGTTGCAGTTTGGGCAAAAGTCGGGCGTATCCAGCGCTGTTTTTGCATGCAACATTCCCAGGCAGACTGGAGAGGCCTCGTGGGTGTCCGTCGCCGCGAGGGAGAAACCGCATCCGCTAGGACAGGCGCGCGAAGTTGGGCTCGCTGTCCTGTTGGTTTTCCTTGGAAGTCTTGTGTTTCCCTTTCCTTTCTCCGGAGGCATATCCGAGATAAGGCGAGTGAGTCCTTCCAAAATTATTTTTCTTTTAATTTGTTTAGACGTCTCCTCCGTTGTGTCGCTTTCGCTGGCTAGTCCACTACGAATTAGCAGGGGTAGCGGTTGTGACGCAGTTAGCGCCATCGAGCGAAGCAGTCTGTGGAGAGAGGAGAAGAAAATACTTTGGGGTTAAGAGAAAATGTGCCGGACTAGCTTTCGCTAGTCCAGCAGTATGCAGGAATAATTCTCTGTGCGCTCTGTGTAGGGAGCAAGCTCACCTCTGGTCAAGCAATGAAGCACAGAGAAGTCCCGCGAAGAGAGGTAGTTCAGGTTTAAGCGAGGTGAAGGGCAAAAAAGAGAAAAATGGATGGACGTCAGTCGCTTAAATACCCAGAGGGCGGGGCATCTGGCATAATGTTGACGCCCTAGCCGTAAAGGCGTGATTGCATTCCTTCAGGTAATCGCGCGGGGGTGCAATTCCCATAGCAAGTATGTTGCACCGAGTGACTGACTGATAAGGGAACCGGATTTAACAACTTAATTTATCTGTTTGTCTAATTTAAAAGCACTATCAAAAATAAATCCCAGATTCCTGACATTGGAGTGGCTGTATGAAGCCAAGGGGCCAAGAACGTTAGGGGGGTTACCAAAGCTGATGACTTCCGTTTTATTTTCTTTTTCTTTTTTCTTTTTTTCTTTTTTATTGAGAAAGCCAGTTACATTACAATTATAGTTATATTGATTTCCTTCTCTTTTTACATTCTCAGTTTCCTCATTTTTTCCTTTTTAACAAACCGAACAGCAGCTAGAGAAATAAAAAAATAATAATAATAAAATGAAAATAAACAAAAATAATAATAATAAAATAAAACAAAATAAAAACCTAAGCAAAAACCAACCAGAACTTACATGTGAGTGGCGGGGTAGCCTGAATATTAACAATCATTGACATTATATATCAAGTCCAGATATCAACCTGAATGGCAGCAAGGTTTACACAAAGTCAGACATAACAGGTTTAACATATTCTGTCCATTTTGACCATATCTTATAGAATGTGACCATCTGAACATTAATGGAATAAGACAGTTTCTCCAATACATAAATCTCTTTCACTACATTAATCCAGTCTTCAGTTGTTGGGGGTTCCTGTTTAAGCCATTTTCTTGTGAGGGCCTTTTTGCTCCCCACCAGCAAAATGTACAGAAGTTTTTGATCATTATAGTTCAGTTTATCGACCGGTATGTTATATAGAAATATGCATTCAAAGGTTAAAGGAAAATCGAATGTGAAAATGTTCTGTAGATGCTCATGTATTTGAGACCAATATTGTTGAATGGTTTGGCAGCCCCAGAAAATATGGAAATGATCCGTTTTATTTTCATTTAAATTCAGAAAATTTAGTTTTAACCAGACTTTAATGTCGTTTAGACGGTTCAAGAGTGGATCCAGTGGAGTGACCCTGTCTGACTCAATTGGAAGATATAACTGGGTTTCATCAGCAAAGCAATGTGTTGGCACCAATGAACTGAGTCCTGCTGGTTTTAGTTCCTAACAAGAAAATGTACAAACACAACACCCAGGGTGCTTATTAAATGTTAAAGGTGGCATGGTGGCACAGTTGGTAGAGCTGTCGCTTCTCAGTGAGAAGGTAATGAATTCCGGCTGGGGACCTTTCTGGATGGAGTTTGTATGTTCTACCTGTGTATGCGTGGGTTTTCTCAGTGCTCCAGTTTCCTCCTACAGACCAAAACATGCATGATAGGTTGATTGGTAACTCTAAATTGTACCTAGGTGTGAGTGAGAGAGTGAATGATTGTGATGGACTTGTAACCTGCCCAGGGTGTCCCTCACCTCTCGCACTGTGACTGCTGGACATGGGCATTAGTGACCCCCATGACCCAAAAAGGAAGAAGTGGGCAAAAGAGGATGGATGGATGGATGTGACAGGCTCTGTCCCCGTCTGCTTTCTTTATAATTATTTGTGTCCCCCCCTTTTTGTGAGGATGGCGCCCTCTCCTGGTCTTTACTTGTGGTGTTTTCCTCTCAACCAGCCCTGCTCCAGTTTAGTTAATTCATGTTTAGTTTAATTCCCTGTCCTGCTCCAGATTAGTTAATTCATGTTTAGTTTAAAGCTCCGCTGACATCATCTTTTAACTTTCCATAAAATGGCATAACATATCTATATATTAAGATTGACCTGATCATTTTTGCTAAAACAATGTGAAATTAATGAAAATTCCTCTCCAAAATAGTTTAAAATTAGCGCCGTTTTTTTACACGGTAAATTCGGGTTTTTCCGGTCACGTGATTGTGACGTCAGATACAGATCTCTGCTCCAACGGCACATTTAATACAATGGAGAAAGATACAAACGCATCCGTCGAATTTAGCCATTTAAAACTTTAGATTTTAGCGATTTGGCTTCAGTTCGTGAAGAAGAAGTTATTTTGAGTGATAAACAACAAACAGCAAGGTTTCTTTTGTCCGTGTTGCTTTTTTTTCAGGAGAGGTTTCACATACATGAAGTGAGCACCAGATGTCAGCAAAGCAGAGCAATCTACAGTGCTCTGTAAGAGTTATCACGATAGCTTTGCTGACATCTGGTGCTCACTTCATGTATGTGAAACCTCTCCTGAAAAAAAAAGCAACACGGACAAAAGAAACCTTGCTGTTTGTTGTTTATCACTCAAAATAACTTCTTCTTCACGAACTGAAGCCAAATCGCTAAAATCTAAAGTTTTAAATGGCTAAATTCGACGGATGCGTTTGTATCTTTCTCCATTGTATTAAATGTGCCGTTGGAGCAGAGATCTGTATCTGACGTCACAATCACGTGACCGGAAAAACCCGAATTTACCGTGTAAAAAAACGGCGCTAATTTTAAACTATTTTGGAGAGGAATTTTCATTAATTTCACATTGTTTTAGCAAAAACGATCAGAGGTCAATCTTAATATATATATATATATATATATATAGATATATATATATAGATATATATGTATATATATATGTTGTGCCATTTTATGGAAAGTTAAAAGATGATGTCAGCGGAGCTTTAAATTCCCTGTCCTGCTCCAGTTTAGTTATTATTCATGTTACGTGTTTTAGTTAGTTCCCTGGCCCTGGTCTGTGTTTATTATTACTTCCCCAAGTGTTATGTGTTCACTCTAGTCCTTCCTGGTGTTGTGCTCCAATTAGTCTGATTATTTTTACCCGTGTCTCATGCCCTGCCTGTGTGTATTTAAGTTCCTCTGTGAGTCCTGTTCTTTGACGGTTCGTCGTCGTTTAGGTTCCTCCCTAGTCCTGTTTCCTCAAATTTTGTAAGTTTATGCTGCAACCATCAGCCTCTTACTTTTTCTTGTTATTACTGTACAATGTTTATTTTTGCACTTTGCCTTGCGAGTCCTGTCTGCATATGGGTTCATTCCTCGGTCCCTGAGCCAGAACCCTAACAGTACAAACCAACCTTAATTCTGAGCCTAGCAGACAGGTTCTCCCGAGTTTTTTGCTCACCTGTTTTTGAGGTCCGTCCAGATGAGAAGATCTAGTGAACGACTTATCGTCCGACTCAACGCCCAACTCGACGTCCGACTCGACGCCCTACTCTTCGACACCCGACTCTTCGACGCCCGACTCCTTGGCTCCTGGTTCTTCCGACGACGATTTTACCGAAGATTCTGCCGAAGACTCAGATCCTGCCGACGAAGGCTCTACCTACAGAGACTCTGCCGTTGAAGACTCTTTGCCGTTTGCAGCTCCTGTGGTCTCTACTGACCAAGACTCTTCTGACGAAGACCCCACCATCAAAAACTCTGCCAACGAAGACTCCACCGCCTGTATCTCCTGAGGCCTCGCCTTCACTGCCTAAAGCTCCTGAGGCCTCGCCTTTGACGTCTGCGGCTCCTAAGTTCTTGTCCATGTCATCTGTTACGGTACCTCCTCGATACCTTGTGTCACCATCTGTAGTCCCCCAGGCCTCCTTGATACCAGCTGCGGCTTCCCCTGTCCCTGTGCTACCAGTTGTAGCTCCCAAGGCTCCTCGTGTTGGATGGCCTCCCGGCTGCCCACCTGAACTGTTTCTTCATGCTGGACGGTCTTCCGGCCGTCCACCTGAACTGTTTCTTTGTGATAGGTAGTCTCCCGATCGTCCACCTTACCTGTTTCTTCGTGATGGACGGTCTCTCGGCTGTCCACCTGAACTGTTTCTTCGTAATGGACGGTCTCCTGGCCGCCCACCTGACTTTTTGAT
Source organism: Garcialebias charrua (assembly GCA_038048925.1). Classification (NCBI taxonomy): domain Eukaryota; kingdom Metazoa; phylum Chordata; class Actinopteri; order Cyprinodontiformes; family Rivulidae; genus Garcialebias; species Garcialebias charrua. Next base: position 25,255 of record JBBPBX010030495.1, read on the forward strand.
GTTTCCTATGTTTGATTCTGCAGTTTGTGTTTAGTTCCTAGGTCTCGTCCTATCGGTTTTTGGTTGTTGTTTTTTTTGTCCCTTGTGTTCCTCTGACCCTTGTGATTTTTCTCTTGTTCTTGACCTCCGTCCTGGATGTTCCCCCCTCCACCCGACCCTGACGTTTTCTTTTTGGGGGGCCCCTTCTGGGATGCCATGGGGCATCTTTGGAGGTAGGGTAGTGTGAGGATGGCGCCCTCTCCTGGTCTTTTCTTGTGGTGTTTTCCTCTCAGCCAGCCCTGCTCCAGTTTAGTTAATTCATGTTTAGTTTAATTCCCTGTCCTGCTCCAGATTAGTTAATTCCTGTTTAGTTTAATTCCTTGTCCTACTCCAGTTTAGTTATTATTCAAGTTACATGTTTTAGTTAGTTCCCTGGCCCTGTTCTGTGTTAATTATTACTTCCCCAAGTGTTATGTGTTCACTCTAGTCCTTCCTGGTGTTATGCTCCAATTAGTCTGATTATTTTCACCCGTGTCTCATGCCCTGCCTGTGTATATTTAACCCTTGGATGCATGAACGACCAATACCTACACTCTTCCATGAGTGGGGTCAAAAATGACCCCAATTAGAATCAATGGGTTTTTGCAATGAATTTAAATTATGTCTTTAATTTCGGTTGAAGGCAGTTATATTTATTATATTTGGGTCAATAAAAGACTGATTTTACATTTAATATGGTTATTCATAACTTTTTATAACATTTTTTCACACGAAATAACATCAAAAATCTTCAAAAATTATTGCTAGAATGTCCATCTGTCTGAAGAACAACAAAGAGAATGAACATACAACCAGAACACTGTACATGTGCCCACACAAACATATTTTCTCTATTCACTGTGTGCAGTCGTCACAAACTATTTGCTTTTGGCTGTGACCATTGCACACTGTAGTACTGCATTTCCTGCACCAATTGGTGGCTTTGCTATTTTTGTTTCTTGGACACATCTGGCACCTCTTTCTCTTCTGTTGGCCCTCTGTGCCTCTCTCCTGTTACTTGTTTGCAACTTTTGTCACTCCACATCTTCCAGTTGCTTCAGTGATGTTGGTTGGTAGGTTCAGGGTACCTTGGGTTGTGTAGAAGACTCCCAAAGAGCACACACATTGGTACATTCCAGTTCTTCTCACTTCCTGCAAGAATGGTCACTCCAATGAAGGCCATGAGCTCCTGTTTGCTTAGATTTTTCCACTCTTTTCCTCTGCTTGTTGAGACTCTTCTTCCCTCCATGTTTGTTCATGTCAACACCTCTTCTAATATACTATCCATCCATTATCTTTTACCCGCTTCTTCCATTTTTGGGTCACGGGGGTCGCCGGTGCCCATGTCCAGCAATCACTGTGCGAGGGGTGGGGTACACCCTGGACGGGTCGCAAGTCCATCACAGGGCCACATAGAGACAAACAACCATTCACTCTCTCACTCACACCTAGAGACAATTCAGAGTTACCAATCAGCCTAACATGCATGTTTTTGGTCTGTGGGAGGAAACCAGAGTACCCGGAGGAAACCCACGCATGCACGGAGAGAACATGCAAACTTCACCCAGAAAGGCCCCGGACCGGGATTTTAACCAGGGACCTGCTCGCTGAGAGGCAGCAGCTCTACCAGTTGCGCCACCGTGCTGCCCTTCTAATATACTATCAGTGATAAACAGCTTTCATGCATCTATTGAGAGATGGTGCTAAACCCAGGTGCAGGCCCTGACCAACTTCTCAGTAAATTGTGGCTTGGTGTTTTAGCCTGAGTGGGAGATAACTCTGCCTAGTAAGAGCCCTTGTGGCTCATTCTGTTGGACACAATATCCATTCCCTCTTTGGAGGTCTCAGAGGACTCCTCCGTGTCTGACTGTTCTTGTTCAGGAGAGGCAGGTTGGTTTCCAGACAGCCTGACATGTCCAGGTGGACAATAATCTGTATCCTCTACATTCAAGATGCTAGATCCCAAGTCAGTACCACTGATGGGTTCTTCATCCCATCTGTTCAGGATCATATCTCGAGCAAGGTCTTCGGGTATCGCTGTCCTCCAAATAGCCATGATAGTTTAGATGAGAAAACATAAAACACACAAACATGATACCTGGCTTCAACAAAGGACTATGACAACAATGGACAACAGCAACAACAATAGACAATCATAAAAGAGGCATACAGATTTTTAAAATAATATATATACAATATAATATATATAATAATATATAATAGGTTATCCAACAGGTTTGCATTTGTTACAAGGAATTATGAATACAGTGAGTTTCTACACAACAAATCCAGTAATATCAGCTGGCTTACTAAGCTAGTGTAATGTTAGCTAGCTTAAGTACTAACATTATTTTGTAGTTAGCTAAGAGTGTCTACTTTGTTGACCAACAGGATATTCTATCAGTAAAGTCATGGAGTTGGTAAATGAAGATAATACATGTTTGCTGCTGTGTCAAACTGACCTCCTAGTGGTGAGACTGCAGGTATCAGATGTGTAAATGAGACAGAAAATGTATCTTGACAGTCACAGTTGGTAAGAATCAAAGGTTCCCAAAGCAAACCCTTGAGATTCTATAGGAAATGCTTGGGGTCATTTTTGACCCCACTCATGAAAAACTGGGGTAGTGACACAAAAACTGCAATTTCTGAAAATGTATAAAAACATTTTAAAAAATTCAAATGGCTTGAAGTCACAAACATGTTTTATGAGGAATACCTGGAATATGGAAGAGTAAAAATGTTTAGTTTAAGAGATTTTGAAGAATAACAACCCTCTGGGTCATTTTTGACCCCACTTATGCATCTAAGGGTTAAGTTCCTCTGTGAGTCCTGTTCTTTGTCGGTTTGTCATCATTTAGGTTCCTCCCTAGTCCTGTTTCCTCGAGTTCTGTAAGTTTATGCTGCCACCATCAGCCTCTTACTTTTTGTTATTAAAATGTTTATTTTTGTACTTTGCCTCTCGAGTCCTGTCTTCATATGGGTTCAGTCCTCAGTCCCTGAGCCAGAACCCTAACACTTTTGCTCTTCATATTTTCGAATTCAGCTCTTTGTGATTTCTGTTCCTGTGTACCTCATTCAGTTCTCTGTCACTTCCCACTCACTTCTCAGTCTGCCTCTCTTGTCTCAAGCCCTCAGCCTTAATCATTCACACCTGTCTCATCAGCCACCTGATTTTTTTTTCTAACACAGGGAAAATATCCAAGTATCTCTGGCCTGGCATTGTCCGATGTACAGTAACTGGGAAGAGTTTTGTCTGGGGACTGTGGCCTCAACAATCAGACCAAAAAAACAAAAGATGCAAAAAAAATTTTTTTATAGATTCATGGTTCATCTAACCCTCCAATACATACTGAAACCTGTAGAAGGACAATAGGTGCTTCAAGTCACTAATACACTGTATGTCTATAGGTAGGTGATTTTTTGTCAACAGCTATTTAATTTATTTGGTTATTTTAATTCAAGTTCAAGTTTATTGTCTTTCATATCACATCTGGTACATGAGGTAGAGCATAAGTATATACATAGGGTCCCAGTTACACCCAAAATAAATAACAAAAATATAAAGCATAAAAAGAAACAGCATATAAATATGTAAGATATACGCTAAAATAAACACTAAATGAATGCTAAACGATACATTAAAATATATCTGATATATATGCTAAACACCAATAATGTACAAAGTAAAACAATACAGCATATCAACAACATCATGAGTAGCAGCCAGTCTAACACCAAATGAGCTCATACATTATTGAAAGTAAAGCTATCTGATGTTGGCTATGATCATGGCAGTCTCTGTGCAGAATGTTTTCATGGATGAGTTTACAAAAAGCTACCAAATGGTAGAAACATCCCTCTCTAAAAATCTTGTGAAGACATATTTCCAGAAGCACCTCCTCTTACAACACCTCCAAGAGGCTAACACATACAGTATCTCTGGCATGCTCACAATTTGTGCTGATTGCTTTAAATAAATGTTGTATTTTGTGCTTATGGCATGAATTCTCACTGTGCCAATGTCTGATAATTGTTTTTATTTGTGAGTTGCATTGAATATAATCATTTGCTAAATGACTAAATATTAATTTTCTACATGTTTGACAACAGTTCCCAAGGCCTGAATGAATGACACAATGATTTTATATTTCGCAAAATGTCTAACTGTAAAAATAACAAAACTGTCTTGTAGCATAAAACCATGGGATGACATTTCATACTGAATACATAGCATCTTTAATGTTTTTTACACTACCTATTTTTCTTATACAAAGAAAAATGCAATCGCAGTGTTAATGTACTAATCTCAGTAGATGGGTAAAGGTCTTGGTTTGATCAGGTGGTCTGCAGGATGAAATGTCAACAACAGTCCTATTGTTTGAAAAGACAACAAATACCACGAGAGAAGTGGAACTAAACTCAGGAGACTCCAAATTAATTTATTTCAATTTTTTTGTTCTATGAAAAGAGAACAAAGGGGCAAACAAGACAGACGACTTGTAGCACTTTCATTTATTTTTATTTTTTTATAAATACAAAACCTGTAACACAGGAATCAAATTATACAGCGTGTAAATTTTACAACCTGGTAATTTAATCTTCCCAGTCTTCTCTTTCAGCTCATCTATATTATTCCATATCTATCTATCTATCTATCTATCTATCTATCTATCTATCTATCTATCTATCTATCTATCTATCTATCTATCTATCTATCTATCTATCTATCTATCTATCTATCTATCTATCTATCTATCTATCTATCTATCTATCTGTCTGTCTGTCTGTCTGTCTGTCTGTCTGTCTGTCTGTCTGTCTGTCTGTCTGTCTGTCTGTCTGTCTGTCTGTCTGTCTGTCTGTCTGTCTGTCTGTCTGTCTGTCTGTCTGTCTGTCTGTCTGCCTGTCTGTCTGTAACACACACACACACACATCTCTATTTGTTCATTTACAATATTTAAATGTAAATGAAGGAATACAGAGAATTTTAATTTGTATTTCATATTATTTTATTTTGTCTGTTTTTACACCATTTAATTTATTTTTATGGTGTTTGTCGTTGATTTTAGATTACAATTCATTTTTAACATTACTGCTGACGTCCTTTGGATCCAAAGATATTAAACCAGATGACACTTTTGCTGTAAAATACATTGCATACTGGTGTTTTATTATGGTTTTTTCATCTTTTGTTAATTTTAGTACCACACATATACATATAGGATAATGTAAACAGGCTTGTCAGAGTTGCAAATGAGTTTATGTTAGGTGGTGAATGATCTGATCATCTGACCGTTGATTGCCGTAATCCACATTATTAGCAGAAATAGAGGGCCCCGAACCAAATGTAGCTTAGGGCCACATGGAGGCTTTGTCCGGCACTGCAGAGGGCTATGTTTGCAGTTTGTATCAGGAAGGGTATCCGCTGTCCAGTGTAAAAACTATTACCAAGTCTTCATATGACAGTTCGCTCTTGCGACCTGTGAAGAAGCGATCAGCTGAAAGAAGAAAAAAAGACCTATACATCCTGTATGTATGTATATATATATA
>JBBPBX010030496.1:0-35147 GCA_038048925.1 Garcialebias charrua
GAGTTGCAGGAAGTCCCTTATGCACAGGAGCAAATTATCGCTGCAGTCAGGTCCCATACTGTCGAGACTGGCTCAGTTAGAGAGAAGATAACCTCCCTTGATCTCTCTATGCTGGATGGAATAGAGCAGTACAAAGTGAGAGCCTTATTGCTAAAGTATGAATCTGTGTTTTCTGCTTTTGATGGTGACCTTGGCTTTACCAATTTAATTGAGCATAGCATCCCTTTGTTAGATGATATTCCCGTACGACAGCGGTATCGGCGCATCCCTCCATCTGAATATGAGGCAGTTAAGTCTCACATTAACCAGCTGCTGGCAACCCGGGTAATTCGAGAGAGCAGTAGCCCTTATGCGTCCCCAATTGTCCTAGTCAGAAAGAAGGACGGTAGTCTTCGCCTTTGTGTAGACTACAGACAACTTAATAAAAAGACCAGGAAGGATGCTTTTCCACTGCCTCGAATAGAAGAGACACTAGACTCCCTCTCGGGCGCCCGCTGGTTTACAACAATGGACCTTGCTTCTGGATATAACCAGGTTCCAGTTGCAGAGATCGATAAGCCAAAAACGGCTTTCTGCACCCCGTTTGGCCTGTTCGAGTTCAACCGTATGCCATTTGGACTATGCAATGCACCAGGGACTTTCCAGCGTTTGATGGAGAGGATATTTGGGGCCCAGCATGGTCAGTCACTCTTGTTATATCTGGATGATATTGTTGTGTTCTCTTCCAGTGTTGATGATCACTTGACACGGCTGGAAGGGGTACTAAGTCGCCTAAAACAAGAAGGATTGAAAGTCAAGTTGGAAAAGTGTGACTTCTTCAAAAAGCAGGTGAAATATCTGGGACATCTCATCTCTGAGGAGGGCGTGGCCACGGACCCAGGAAAGGTTGCGGCAGTGTTAAACTGGCCTCACCCCACCAACATCTCAGAGTTGCGGTCGTTCCTGGGGTTTGCCAATTATTACAGGAGGTTCGTAGAAGATTTTTCTAAACTAGCTGGCCCCCTTCATCGTCTTGTTGCAGAACTTGCTGGGTCGAAGGTGTGCAGAGGACGAAGGCAACTGTTGGAAGACGTTTGGTCGGAGGACTGTGAAAGGAGCTTCCAGGAGCTCAAGGCCAAGCTTGTAAGTGCCCCCACACTTGCTTTTGCTGATTTCTCTCTGCCTTTCATTTTAGAGGTCGACGCCAGCCACAGTGGGCTAGGAGCCGTATTGTCTCAAGAGCAAGGTGGCAAAGTGAAACCAGTTGCATATGCCAGCCGCAGCTTACATGCTGCTGAGAAACATTATAGCTCCATGAAGCTCGAAATGTTAGCCATGAAGTGGGCCATGACTGAGAAGTTCAAAGAGTACCTGTGGGGTCACCGATGTATAGTATGGACAGACAATAACCCCTTGAGTCATTTGGACACAGCCAAACTGGGCGCCACGGAGCATCGGTGGATCGCTGAACTCTCAGCATTTGAGTATACAGTCCGATATCGCCCAGGCCGTGTGAACAAGAATGCAGATTCCCTCTCAAGGCAACAGACTAGTGGGGACAGAACGCAACTGGAGTATCTCCTCCCAGGAACAGTCATTCCAGAGGCAATTGGTGAGCGGTTTGTGGGAGTGCAGGAAGACCCTGTCCAGTTGGTCATAACTGCTCTGCCATCCCGCAGCGGGGAAGATCTGGGGGTACTCCAAAGGGCTGACCCTGCCATCTCAGCGTTTCTGGAGTTTTGGCAGCAGCAGAGAGTGCCAAGCTGTGCTGAGAAGGAGCGTCTGGGTCCAGAGGCCCGGGGACTTGTAAAACAGTGGGGCCGAATTGTCCAGAAGGAGGACCTCCTGTATCGGCGCAGCTGGAGACCAGATGGTGGAGAAGAGGTTCTCCAGTTACTTCTCCCAGAGAGCTTAAGATCAGAGGTGTTACAGGAGCTTCATCAACATCATGGCCACCAAGGGATAGAGAGGACAACTGATGTCGTGAAGCAGAGGTGTTTCTGGCCAGGGATGGACAAAGATGTAAAGGACTGGTGCCAGCAGTGTGAAAGGTGTACCCTTGCTAAAAACACCCAGCCAAGAGCTCGTGCTCCTATGGGTCACCTCCTTGCTTCAAGACCAAATCAGCTGCTGGCCATTGATTTTACACTGTTGGAAACCGCCCGCGATGGAAGGGAGCTTGTGATGGTGATGACAGATGTGTTTTCAAAGTTCACCCAAGCCATCCCCACTCGTGATCAAAAAGCAGCTACGGTAGCAAAGATCCTGGTTCGTGAGTGGTTTTACCGTTTTGGAGTACCGGCTCGCATCCACTCAGACCAGGGGAGGAACTTTGAGAGTCTCTTGGTGCAACAGTTATGTGAGCTGTATGGAGTTCAGAAAAGTCGTACCACACCTTACCACCCACAGGGAAATGGACAGTGTGAACGCTTTAATCGAACTATGTTTAACCTGCTTCGTTCCCTTCCTCCAGAAGAAAAACGAAATTGGCCAGAACACCTCCCACAGCTTGTCTTCCACTATAACACCACTGCCCATCAGTCGACTGGTGAATCACCCCACTTCCTCATGTTTGGACAAGAACCTCACTTGCCAGTGGATTTCCTTCTTGGCCATCTTCCGGAGCCTACGGCACCCAGTGTGTGTGACTGGGTGGCAGAGCACAGGAGGCGTCTGAATGTGGCCATGGATGCTGCCAGGGGCAGAGTGGAGCTGGCAGCCCAGAGGAGGAAAGTGAGGCATGATGAAAAGGTTCAGTGCAAGCCACTTGAAGTGGGACAAAGAGTGTATTTGCGTGATGTGGGCCCAGGTCGCAGAAAAATTCAAGATGCATGGGGGTCCACAGTGTACCAAGTCGTGAGAGGGCCCAGTACAGGTGGTGTGGTATATTCAATTGCTCCAGTTGATAAGCTTCATCTTGTGAGACAAGTGCATCGTACTGCTATAAAACCTGCTCTACCACCTACAGATGCCTGCCCTGATGCTTGGCTGCAGTGTCTGCCTGATGAGACTAGTGACGAGGATGATGTGGAGTCTGGATCTTGGCTGGTGGTCCGAGAGGCTGTTAGTAACCCGTCTGTGAAGCCAGAACCACCGGAAAGGCCTCCAGTTCATATGCCATATGAGGCGCCACCGGCTGTACAAGCTCCCCAAAGCAGTATCATCGGCCCCAGGAAGTCCAGCCGTAAAACCGCTGGCAAACACTCCAACCCCCATCACCTCCCACGACCGGTTAGGAGTGACGACTGTAGGGCTACTGTTTCTGTGGACCCGGGTGCCAGCAGCCTGGTTACCGCCACTTTTTGACCCTGGTTGCGGTTTTGATTTATCGGTGGGCCACCGATCCATAAAGGGGGGGTAGGATGTAACCGGGTGGTTTTAGTTCATTGGAAGAGTGGCTGTAAATTCCCACTCTGGTTTGGCTCCCTGAACACACCGTGTCCTGTTCCTCCACCTTCAGTGTGGTTTAGCTCATTAGTGTTAATAAGCACTGGGTATGCAAGCCAAACATTCTTCTCCAGGGTGTTGGCTGTTTAGTCTCTTGCCACATGTGCTGTAGTGAGTGCTGCTGCAGTGTTCATGGAATTGTACAAAGCCCTGAAGCACAAGCTAAGGTAAATGGTTTTTTTCATTAGTCACTTATGGCTGGTTGGGTGCTGTCAATGCTGCTCCACATATTGTTGTGGAGTTCTGTTAAAAGTTATTTGTTTGTTTCTTTAGGACATGTGCCAGTGGGTGGCAGATTGCCACTGCAACTAATTGAATGTGCTTGTTATTGGGATTGTGACTGATTAAGGTACATGCTTGTATTTTCTAATATTGTTTATCATGTGCAAGCACCTTACTAACTGTCATTCCTGTACAGCAGATTGCTACGGTTGCTATATTGTGCTCCCAACTCTGTGCCTTGTTTTAAACTGTATATGCTCTCATGTTACTGGCATGTAACATCCTTTGGTGTTAAGTGATTTGGAGTTGTGCTAGCCCTTTACAACTGGCATGGTAGAACCACCATAGCATAAATGCATCTAATAAAGGCTGTTTTAATATTGAAAGGAATTAATAAAATATATATTGTATACAACACTTCTGTTTTTGTCATTTGAAGCCAGGCGTACCTGCGTATTTGTAATAGGGAAGCCCTAGACTATTTACAGTCTACCAGTTGGCTTTAGAGTCACATCCTCTGAGTCACAATCCGGGCCTTCATATCCCGTGTTACACTTGAACGAACATAGTGATCAAGACATGGAGGACATTAAAAGATCATTGGACTTTCTCAATTCAGCAGTAAACAAGATGGAATCAAAACAAGAGCAGATAATTGGATTAATTGAAGAGGTGAAACTCCTAAGACTTCAAATTAATGAAAAGGACAAAAAAAATATCTGAACTTGAGAAAAAGGATGGATGACATGGAAAGAAATAACAGACAAGAGAACCTGCTTATATCTGGTTTGAAAATAAAACCTAAATTCTATTCTAAAGCTCTAAAGGGTCCTAACACACCTGAAGATGCTTCTCAGCAGGATTTGCAAAGCTTGGAGGAACAGGTTGTATCCTATCTCCAAGAAAAAGACTTCCGGGCTGGTGAGCGAGAGGATGACAGCGTAGTGAAACGCGCTCCCGACGCTTAAGTTAAATATTGCCCAAAAACGACTCGAATTTGAAATAATTATCCTTGGACAATTAAGAACAGGGCTCGAAGATGCCACCAAGAGTAAAAGTTCTTAAGAAGTCTGCGCCATCAAAGCTGCACGAAGGAGACGAAGTGGACCAGACCGCACCTGCACCAGCTGTCAGCGACATGGAAGACGAGGACGCGCAAACAGCTGATGAGCAACAAGCCGGCGGCGTGAGTCTGGAACTCATACTGAAAGAATTGAGAGAATTCAGAAAAGATAATGATGTGCAGCTAAAGGGAATTGGAGAAGAAATTAAAAAGACAAACAAGCGAGTAGAAGAGGCGGAAGGGAGGATCATGGACGCTGAAACTCGACTACAAACAAATGAAGAAACGACAGCAGAAATGTTTAAACTGCACAAGGAAATGAACGCTAAATTAACGGATCTGGAAGGGCAATCCAGAAGAGGAAACGTTAGAATATATGGCGTTAAAGAAGGTGCAGAAGACGAGGCTTCATCAATGGTGACTTTTGTTGAAACTTTGTTAAAAGAAAAACTGGAAATGCCAGTTTCAGCAGAGCTGCGGGTGGAGCGCGCGCACTGCGCCGGCGTGTCAAAGCCGCCACCAGCTGCGACACCAAGATCAATCATAATTAAAATGTCCAGCTACAGGATGAAAGAAGAACTTTTAAAACTAGCCTGGCAGAAACGAGGATTTGAATATCTGGGAAACAAGATCAACTTGGACCATGATTATGCACCTGACGTTATGAAGCAGAGGAGGAAATATGCAGAGGTGAAATCAGTGCTGAAGGAGAAGAAGATCCGTTTCCAGACCCCGTTCCCAGCCAAGATGAGAGTTTTTTATCCTGAAGGAACGGTGCTGTATGGCTCAGCGGAGGAGGCGACAAGCGACCTGGACAAGAGAGGATTCCCTGTGACTGTCATTAAACGCCCTGAGACCTTAATGGAACAGATTCAAGAACTAATGTGGCACACCGAGAGGAAGAGGAGCAGGAGGGGTGAAGATCGGATCCAAGGCTACAAGGACAAACTCAGAGAGTTCAGACGGCAGGATCAGAAATAACTGGACACTAAGAAACAGATAAGTAAAAGAGATCAGCGGTGAGTGATTTCCCTTTTGTTTGAGACTTTTTGAAGAACATGTGAATAAGAGATCATTGAACAGAAATAAGAACTGAGAGGCAATAGATAAATGAAAATTGTCGGGTGTTTTTTTTTTACGTTGTCACCAAAATGGACATAGGCCTAATGGCAAATGAAGGCCCTCTCTCACCACCAGTAGAGAGAGGCCCACCTTCAAACCCCCCCTTTCAGTGGGGAGGACTAAGGGTCACACTGGAGACCCCACAGTTGGAAGTCAATGGCCCTCATTCATGAAACTGTTCGTACTCTTATCCTACGTTTCTCCTACTTTTGTTCTTACGAAGCGTTCGTACGAACATGCCACGTCAGATTCAACAAAGTCTTCTATCATGAAGAAACGTGTGTAAATGGCTTGCGTAAACATGATGAATTCCACCTGTTCTGAACAGCTGCGCGTGCCCGCGGAAATGTCATTTACATAAATTCCACCCCTCAAAACACCATATAAGGCCACGCTTCCTGCCTCAGACAGCAGGAAGTGTCCATTCATTCAAACTCAAGAAGTAAAAAGAAGAACTTTACGCGTTCGGAGTTCTGCTCTCAGTCGCGCACTGCTACCCCCCCCCGCAAGTGTCGGATGTGTTTTTGAACAGAAGCATTTTAAAGTGTCTCGAAACTACAGTTCACTTCATATTAATATAGTGCATGTTCTCCCGTGGGTCGTACAGTATCAGAAATCAAGAATAAATGGTTTGATCTGAAAATGGCTTCAAAGAAACGTCTCGCCGCAGCACGGACAGGAGGTGGTGGCAGGAGGTGGTCAAGGATTGTCGTGCCGACGTGACAGCAGGAGGAGGTGGTCGCGCCGTGAGTGGCACGGCTTGGGGGTGGTCGCGCAGAGAGTGGCTTTGGAGGTGCTCGCACCGTGAGTGGCACGGCTTGGGGGTGGTCGCGCAGAGAGTGGCGGCTTGGAGGTGCTCGCGCCGTGAGTGGCACGGCTTGGGGGTGGTTGCGCAGAGAGTGGCGCATGGCGTGGTGGTGCGTGATTTTTATGAACCCCGGGGCACGGGCGCCCACGCGCAGGTGGCGCGGTGGTGGACGAGGGGCGGGGGTGCGGGGGGGGGGTTTGAAGCCGCTTCATTTTAATTTAACCAATATGTGTCGTTGCATTTAATTGTTTTTATACTCAAAATATTCTCTAAATAACGAAATATGAGGTTATTAGTGGAGAAAAGGCGTCTGGAGAGCAGCAGACTACTGTTCGTAAAATATACGACAGGTCTGGACCACACGTAGATTTTGTTCGTATCTGAAAAAAATCTTAGGATACGAAAATATTGTTGGATGCCATAAATGATCCTAAATCACTCGTAAGCACAGTTTAAGCACAAATCTGTGCGTACGAACGGTTCATGAATGAGGGCCAATGTGTTTTTGTTTTTGTTTTTTATTTTTGTTCAAGAACAGTTTATAGTTTTTGTTAAAGCTCCATGTAGCTTTAGTGTTGATTTGTTTATGGTTTTTTTTATGTGAATACTCAGGGAGGATGTGGGTTAAACTAAAACACAAAATCATTAAAACATACAGACTGAAATATGGCTGGTGATAAATTAAAGGTTATTTCATATAATGTAAATGGGTTGCTCAATCCAATAAAACGCAGTAAGATTTTAGCCAAAATGAAGAAGGAGCAGGCTCACATAGTGTATTTACAAGAAACCCATCTAAACAAAAGTGAACATGAAAAACTAAGAAGAATGGGCTTCAACCAATTGTTTTTCTCCTCATACAAATTAGGACGTAGAAGGGGAGTAGCTACTCTTATCTCAAACAAGATACACTTTGAAAAATCATATGAACTGGTGGACAAGGAAGGCAGGTTTGTGCTTGTGAGAGGGAATGTAGGGGGAAACCCTATTACATTATTTAACATATATGCTCCTCCGGGGAGCGATATTGATTTTTTCAAGAGAATAACTAATATAATGGTAAAAGAAACGCGGGGCATTCTGGTTGGAGGAGGAGACCTGAACATACATTTGCAACCAAGGATGGATTCATCTGGGAAGAAAACATACCAGAAAGAACAACAGTATAAAAAAATAAATACACTTTTTAAGGAAGTTGGTCTGATAGACATATGGAGAGATTTTTACCCTAATAAAAAGGATTACACATACTATTCAGCCACTCATTCAGTATACACAAGAATTGATTATTTTTTAACATTTACAAAAGATAGGGACAAGATGGACCGATGTGAGATCGGAACAATTGATGTGAGTGATCACTCACCGGTATATTTAACAGTAGACCTTGGTTTACAAAACAGAAAGAACATATGGAAATTCAATTCAGGTTTGCTTAATAACCAGTGGTTCAAACAGGAAACACGGAAAGAAATTGGTTCTTTTTTAGATTTCAATGATAATGGAGAAGTATCTCCACCGATACTATGGGACACTCTTAAAGTGGTTTTGAGGGGAAAAATTATAGCCATGGCATCACATTTAAAAAAATTAAGAAATAAAAAATCAGAGGAATTGCATAAAAAATTGGTAAATTTAGAACAAAAGCATAAACAAAATTGTACACCAGATACACTAGAAGAATTAAAAAAAATTAGAAATGAAATAAATGATATGACAGCACAGGAGACTATGAAAAACCTCATGTTTCTTAAACAAAGACACTATGAAGGTGGATCAAAATCTATGAGGATATTAGCATGGAAATTAAAAAAGAAAATAGCAGAAAATACAATCCATAAAATCAGAAACCCCAAATCAAAATTATTAAAGACCAAATTAAATGACATCAAGGAAGCATTTGAAATATTTTACAAAACCCTATATTCAAAAATCTCTGGAGGAACTACAGAAGAAATTGATGAATATTTGAACACACTAGAACTACCCCATATGAGCGAAGCACAGAATACAAAAATGATATCTGATATTACAGAAAAAGAACTGAAAAACGCAATAAGTAGATTAAAACCATGTAAATCACCAGGGTCAGATGGATATACAGCAGAATTTTATAAGGAATTTCAGAAGGAGCTGATTCCAATCCTCCTTCCTTCATTAAATTGGACTTTGAAAGAAGCGCAAACACCACCAAGCTGGAAAGAGGCAATAATATCAGTAATACACAAAGAAGGCAAAGACAAATTGGATTGCGGTTCATACCGACCGATATCTGTTTTAAATATTGATTATCGACTTTTTACATCTATAATGGCCAGACGATTGGAAGAATTTCTCCCTTCCCTAATAAATAATGATCAAACTGGCTTTATACGCCAACGTCAAACACAGGATAATGTAAGGAGGACATTACATATTATGGATCACATACAAAAGAATAAACTGGAAGCTATTATTATCAGTATAGATGCAGAAAAAGCATTTGATTCAGTTGACTGGAATTTTCTTTTTAGGGTTCTACATAAATTTGGATTACATAATACGATAATAAAAACAATACAGGCATTATACAACAAACCCACAGCGAAAATTAAAGTTAATGGACAGCTATCAGATAGAATTTTTTTAGAAAGAGGGTCAAGACAAGGTTGTGCGTGGTCACCGTTACTTTTTGCATTATATTTAGAACCACTAGCCCAATTAATAAGACAAAATAAGGATATTAAAGGAATAATGATAAAAGGGATAGAACATAAATTGGCTTGTTATGCAGACGATATATTAATTTATTTAGAACAGCCAACCCACTCTCTTCCAGCATTGATGCAAGTATTCAATCAATTTGGTCAGTTATCAGGATACAAAATTAATATTAACAAAACTCAGTTGCTGTCCTTTAATTATACTCCACCGCAGGAAATTCAAAATAAGTATCCCCTAGCTTGGCACAATGATCATCTTAAGTATCTAGGAATCACTATGCCAAAGGACCTCGAAAAATTATCTGAATATAATTATGTTCCCATGATAAAGAAAATTAAAGAGGATATCGTAAGATGGAATCTAACTCCTTTCTTAAGTTTTAGTTCAAGAATTAACTCAATTAAGATGAATATACTGCCCAGATTATTATATTTATTTCAAACTTTACCAATTGAAATAAATCAAAAAGTTTTCAACGAATGGGACAAGCTATTATCAAGATATATTTGGCAGGGTAAAAGACCTAGAATTAGATATAAGGTCTTACAACTTGAAAAGAAAATGGGAGGTTGGGGGTTACCTTCAATAAGAGATTATTATTTAGCAGCACAAGTAAGAACATTGATATATTGGTGCGACCCAAAATATGATGCTAAATGGAAAACTATTGAAATGAAAGAGACACCAATTCCTATACAGGCAATTTTGGCTGATGAAAAAATGCAATGTTACATAAATAATATAGATAACCGCTGGATTAAAACAACTCTTAATGTGTGGAAAAATATTGTCAAAAAAAATGCACTAGAACACGACCTAGCGGCCATAAAATGGATTGCATATGATTCAAATTTCACTCCAAACAAACTGGATGCCAGGTTTAAGAACTGGACCTCCAAAGGAATTACTGCTTTATGTACAATAATGAACAACAAAATCTTAGATGATTTCGAAACTCTTAAGAGGAAATATTCTCTGGACAAGCAGGACTTTTATCGATATTTACAAATAAGAAACTTTGTTAATCAAAAAATTGAGCCAATTACTGATAAGAATATAAACCTAATGGAAATCTTTATTAATGCCTACAAATCAAAAATCACAGGGAAAATTATTTCACTTATATATAAAAACTTAACAGATCTAAAAAACAATTCAACACTACACATTAAAGCAAGATGGGAAAGCGAGGGCAATTTAACAATAACAGAGGAGGAATGGACACTAATGTGGAGAAACCAATGGACATATAATAAATCCTTACAATGGCAAGAATATGGATGGAAAAATTTAGTAAGATTTTTTATCACACCTGCTCAGAAAAGCCACTATGATGGAAATCCTCCTATATGCTGGAGAAAATGTGGAAATCAAGATGCAAACCATTATCATGTCTTTTGGGACTGCCCAATTATAAAAGATTATTGGAAAGAGTTACATAGTGCCTTACAAGAAATTTTCAAGCGGAACATTCCTTTGGAAATCAAGCTTATGTATTTTGGCATAATTCCTCAAGAGTCTTCAAAAAAACAAAATATTTGATGACTATTTTATTAACAGCAAGTAAGAAAAACATTACAAGAAAATGGTTATCACAAGACAAACCTACCTTAGATGACTGGATCGACATAACATTTAATATATATAAAATGGAAAAAATAACAGCCTTTCTCAACTACAAGACTGAACAATTCTGTCAGTGGTGGCAGAATTGGGTGGACTATGTAAAACTTAAAAGAATTGATTTCATTTTTTGAAAACAAACTTGATAAAATCACCCAGATAATCCACTCTCCTTAGTTTTACCACTCAACATTGTTGTGTTTTTATTTTTTATGTTTTGGTTGGTTGTTTCTGTTTATTTTATTTACTTATTTATTTTTTTATTTATTGCTATGTATGGGTTACTTTTTACTTTTTAAATTTGTTCTTTTTTTCACACCGTTTACTAATTACATTATAACATTTCTCAGGGAAGTGAAGTTGAAATTTTGTCTTGACTCTCATAAGACAATACTATAATTGTCCAATATATTTTAAATGATGATGTTCATTTTATGATATACTGTAGTGACTTTTTATATTGGACGCTTTTCTGTTAAATACTTAAAAGTTCTGTAATGTATACTTCCTTGGGAATCTATGAAAATAAAAAATTACAAAAAAAAAAGAAGATGCTTCTCAGCAGGATTTGCAAAGCTTGGAGGAACAGGTTGTATCCTATCTCCAAGAAAAAGACTTCAACATCGAACAAGAGGATCTGTCAACTTGTTACACCCTTCCTGGATTGGACAAAAATAAACCAAACGTAGTGGTCAGGTTTATTAGTAGGAAATTGAGGAATAAAGTGGTATTTCAAGCAAAAAAACTTACTGGTACAAAGGTATATATTAATGAACATCTGACGAAAAAGAATGCCACAATTGCAAAGGAAGCAAGGTTACTGAGACACCAGAAAAAAATTACATCAACATGGACAAGAAATGGATTTGTATGGATAAAAATTCAGGAAAATTCGCAACCGACAAAAGTACTAGACATGAAGGACTTGGAAAGATTAAAACAAATTTAGATAACTGTAAAACCAAGTCATCAGGTTATATTAAGTAGTATCCAGTAGTCAATTAGACGAAAGTTTACGACTATGACTGATACTACTGAGTTAGACCCAAAAATATATAACCTTGATGATTTAATTGATCCAGGATTCTTTCCGGTTATCGAAGAGTGTGACTACTACAATGAACTACAATTTAACGACATCACTCAAACAAAAACTGGTTTATCATTAATTCATTTCAATATTAGGAGCATTAATGCTAATTTTTCAAAAATAACTGATTATTTATTGCAATTGAACAGAACATTCTCAATAATAGCTTTGACAGAAACATGGTTAAACAATGATAAGATAGATAATATCCACATCAATGGATATGAATTTTACACGATGAACAGAATGAACAAAAGAGGAGGTGGTGTAGCGCTATTTGTACACAAAACAATAAACTGTAAACTAAGCAAGGAAATGTCAATAATTGAGGAAAATATAATTGAGATGATAACTATTGAAGTTTTAAATAATAATGAAAGAAATATTGTAGTAAGTTGTGTGTACCGACCACCTGGTTTATACATTGATTTATTTTCAGATAAGATAGTAGAACTATTAAATAAGAATTGTAATAAAACAATTTTTTATGTGGTGACTTTAATATAGATTTAGAAAAAAACAGACTCCATCAGTATTAGTTCATTTATTGAATCAATGCAATCCCTTAATCTTTATCCATTGATAACGAAGCCTACTAGAATCACAACCCATAGCGCAACAGGGGGCCAAGAGATGGTGTAGTGGCAGGGCTTACGACTTGAAACCCGAAGGACCCAGGTTCGAGTTCTAACCCCGGCCACTACACACCTTGGGGTGTCTATGAGTGCACACTATTTCCCCAGCTCCCCGGGCGCCTTCCATGGCTGCTCACTGCACCACCTGGTGGTGGTTGGGTTAAATGCAGAGCCGAATTTCGTCTGTGTATGGGAACATACACAGATGACAGGAATGGACATTTATTTATTATTATTTATAATAGATAATATTTTTACAAATACGACAAATGGGGATGTGTTTGGTGGAATTCTAACGAGTGATCTTAGTGATCATCTACCAATCTTTACATTTTATGAGAAGTATCAAACTGTTACAGAAACATTTGCAAATGAGAAAACTACAAAAATAAATATGTCAAAGAAAGCATTAGATAAATTAAAGGATGATCTAGCAAATCAAAGCTGGGAAAGTGTATATGTTGAAGATGTAAACAAAGCATATGACGTGTTTATGAATATTCTGGACACATTATATAAAAAAACTGTGTAGTAAAAACTTACACAAAAAAGAATCATCTAGAGCAACACTGGATGACAAGAGGATTGAGAAACGCGTGTAAAAAAACTATTTGTACTCATGCTTCTTAAAATGTAGAACAAAGGAAGCTGAAGAAAAGTACAAAAAATACAAAAATAAATTGGTTGGGATTATAAGAAAACACAAGAAAGAATATTACAGTGAACTGTTGAATAAATGTAATGGGGATATGAGGGAGACGTGGAAAGTTGTGAATGGTGTGTTAAATAAACACAAAGTTAACTCAGGTATTTCACAGAACTTTACAATAAATAATATGGAAACAAATGATAAAAAAGAAATTGTTAACAGCTTTAATCAGTATTTTGTGAGCGTCGGAACTAGCCTTGCAGCCACAATTCCAGTGGTGAATAACAATGTAAACTATTTAATCGATGGCTGTTTATGTTTTTGAATGGAACTGATAAAGATGAAATACTGAAAGTAGTTAAAAACTTTACAGAAAAAAAAATCGAAAGATTGTATGGATATGGACATGTCGTTTGTGAAAAGTATAATGTGTCACCTGATTGAGCCGTTCACTTACATTTGTAATTTATCATTTACAACTGGTGTATTTCCTGATAGAATGAAGGTGGCTAAAGTGTTTGCATTTTTCAAAACCGGTGACAAAGGTGTATTTAATAATTATAGACCGATATCCCTATTACCACAGTTCTCAAAAATCTTGGAAAAACTATTCAACATTCGATTAGACAAATTCAATGAAAAACACAACATTATGGTAACAGTATGGTTTTAGTCAGAGTCAGAGTCAGAGAGTCTTTATCGTCATTTGCACCGCATGTGGTACATGTGATGAAAACGAGATTATGTACACAGGGTCCCAGTTACATCCAACAACAAATGCAAGAGAAAAACAGTAATAACATCTAGGATTAACTAAGAAAAACATCAACTAGTAATACACTAAGCCCTAATGTAGTAGAAAAACTTCATTATAAACAGCAGCACGAACATGAGTCTGTATGAGCAGATGGTCACAAATGAACATAGCAACAAGAAAACAGATCAGCATCAGCATGATAATCAAACAATTGGATCTAATATGAACACGGTCAAATGAATATCATACCCTGTAACACAGGGACTTAGAAACTTTTTGAACAGAGACACGTTTCTGTGTGCAGATGGTCACAAATGAACACAGCAACAAGAAAACAGATCAGCATCAGCATGATGTGATATTTTGCAGTGTTTATTCTTATTGTTTATTTATTTATTTATTCATGAGTCTTTTTTAGAGCTGGTCATTCAACATCAATGGCACTTGTGGATTTTTTTGAACAAGTAACTACTGCTGTTGACCAAAAAAAATATTGTGTAAGTGTTTTTGTTGATTAAAAAAAAGCCTTTGATACCGTTAATCATAGTATTCTCCTTAATAAATTACAAAAATACGGAATAAGAGGATTAGCCTTACAATGGCTATGTAGTTACTTAGAAAATAGGAAACAATATGTACAGTGGGATGAGGTGAAATCAAATTACTGTACTGTTACATGTGGAGTTCCACAGGGATCAATACTCGGTCCGAAACTTTTCATTTTATATATTAACGATCTGGTTAAAGTGTCTGGGGTCATCAAATGCGTTTTGTTCGCAGACGACACAACTTTTTTTTGTTCTGGAAATACTATTGCACAATTAATGGATTTATTAATAATGGAGTTTGTAAAAATCCAAAACTGGTTTAGACTCAACAAATTATCATTAAATTTGGATAAAACATACTACATGATATTTAGCAATAAAAATAAATCAATTGACATTCCATTTTTTATCGATGACTCAGAAATACGCAGAGTCAATGAGGTAAAATTCTTGGGTGTTATTATTGATGATAATCTATCATGGAAACAACATATAAATTTAGTCAAAACAAAAATATCTAAATCAATTGCAGTATTTTACAGAGTTCGATATCTACTAAATGATAAAGCTTTGCATCTGTTATATAATTCATTGATTGTGCCACATTTGATTTATTGTGTAAGTGTATGGGTGAAAGCATGGTAATAGCAACACAATGCCTATTTTTATTTTGCAAAAAAAAGATTGTGAGAATTATAACAAGAAAACATTATTGTCACCCTTCTGGTGTATTATTTTCTCAAACGAAGCTACTGAAATTCTATGATTTGGTCGATTATAACATTTTGTTACTTATGTATAGAGCTCATAATAATACCGTCAAATATCCAGAGGTTTTTTGTAAAAAGAACAAGCTGCTACAATCTTAAGGGTAAAGATGTGTTTGTTAAACCACAGTTCAGAACAAGTTCAAAGGGAAGAACTACCGTAATACAAGGCGTAAGTTTGTGGAATAATTTAAAGTCAATATTTAAGGAAGCTAAATCAATTCCTGTCTTTAAGAAAATTATCAAAGTTGAATTGTTAAACAAATATAATTGAATGTACTGTATTTGAGTAATCCATATTATTGAAGGGATGAAATGAGACAAACAACCATTCATTCTCTCACTCACTCACACCTGGGGACAATTTAGTTACTGATTAGCCTAATGTATGTTTTTGATATGGAAACCGGAGTAATCGGAGAAAACCCATGCATGCATGAAGAGAACATGCAAATGCCTCTCAGAAAGGCCCCCAGCCAGGATTTGAACCGGCGACCTTCTTGCTGAGAGGCACCAGGCTACCAACCTGAGCCACCGTGCCACCCCATTTCATAGAATACCTGTATGATCTAAATTTCTGCCTAATTGTAGTCCCCGACTTACGAGCGCTCTGACCTACGAGCGTCCGGACTTACGAGCTGGCGAACAAGCAGTAAATTTGTAAAAAATACAGCACTTTTTTGTGTTTTTAGATGAAAGTGTGTTAGCTAACCGTTTGGAAACACGTTTCCGACCATGTTTATGAACTAATATGAACGTTTTTGATGAAAAACGAGTGTTCGTAGTAGCGCTAGCATAAATGTTCCAACTTACGAGCGAAAATCCGGACTTACGAGAACACGTGCTTCGTGTTCCAACTTACGAATTTTCGTGTTACGAGCAACTCGCAGGAACGGAACTCGCTCGTAAGTCGGGGACTACCTGTTGTCCAGTTTTGTTGTTATTCATATCTTGGTGGATTTGTAAGTGCTAACAGGCAGACAGTCTCACGTTTTCTTCTTCCTTTAGAAGGGTCAGTCTCTGATGGAACTGCTTCACCTTGGGGTGTCTATGAGTGCACACCTAATTCTCCAGCTCCCCGGGCGCTTTCTATGGCTGCTCACTGCACCACCTGGTGGTGGTTGAGTTAAATGCAGAGACGAATTTCGTCTGTGTATGGGAAACATACACAGATGACAGAAAAGGACATTATTATTATTACGTATTATTAATCTCAAACAAGTACACTTCCCCCACCGTGCTTTACAAATCACAGCTAAATCAATTGTAAAAAGTTAAATTATTCTTATAGATTTATTGCTGCATTTTTCACAAACAAACTGAAACACGCCTCTGTGCAGTTTATGCGTAGGATTTATTTCTGAATATTTGTGTTGCAACATGTTGTAAAGGGTGGCAGACATTTTTAATTAGGCAGCTGAGACCTAATTCATAAAAATATACAATATTTTATTAAAAATCTACACATCTGGAGATGATTTAACCAGCAATCATTATAAGCAGTAGTGTGGTTTAATATTTAATTTTCACTTATTTGAAGATGAAATAAGTAAAAATAGTATTGTCAGACTTAAATACTGTTTTACCTCAAAGAAGGCAAAAATACAGATTATTTGTGAAAACAGAAATAAGAGGAACTATTGTTAGATCTGTGTAAAGTTTCAGGCCTTTTATTATTCCAACTTGTAAACCCCAAATATATTAAATGTTTTCATTACATAAACACTAAAATTACTACATTTTAGACCTGAACAGAACACTCCAACATGCTTAGAATTAGTCAGCTCAATTACCGTGATGCAACACATCATAAATACGTAAACATGTTTGTTAAAGATGAAATAAGTCATCTGAATCAGACATCCATTTATTTTTAAAATCCTGATTCAAAGCTTGTGAGCTGTTCGTCTCAGTCAATTTGTCTCTGGATCCGATTCATAAAAGAGCTTTAGTTTTAATAAAAGCTGCAGTCAGCTCTGACAGCCTTGACTTGTGCCAGTTTGTGGAGCTGATATTGATCCCTTCTGGAGAGCTGTAATGTTATTCCACCATGCACTTCTTTATGAGCACAGTTGCTGATGTTGCTTAGAAAAACAGGGTTTTGCACAATATTTCACTCTGCAGCTTTGGTCTCTGACATTGTGCATCCAAAG
The DNA here is from genome assembly GCA_038048925.1 of Garcialebias charrua. NCBI lineage: Eukaryota > Metazoa > Chordata > Actinopteri > Cyprinodontiformes > Rivulidae > Garcialebias > Garcialebias charrua. Next base: position 17,567 of record JBBPBX010030496.1, read on the forward strand.
TCAATATGTGGTTAAAAAAGAATAAAATCTGGTTTATGGCAAATGTCATGTCAACAAATGTAAATAAAATCAAACTGTGTAACATTTATGAGCTTTTGGAGCTTTTATACATCCACCAATGAAAACCTGGTAAACCCCAAGGAGTTTCCTTGAACTCCATCGCATGCCCAAATAAAACTGAGTATTTCTCAGCAATTACAAACTCTGTTTTAAGGCTAGCATTCGGGAGATTTCATCAGAAATATAAGCATAGCATCAGCTGCTATTGTTTCATAGAAAATGAGGATAAAATCCAGAAAACAATGTTTTTTTTCCTTCTCACCTGAAGTTGTTTTTCTTGTATTATAGTATATACAGTAACTCTTAAAACTATGATGAAGGCTAAAATGTCTTGGAAACTTTGAAACAACATGTGTGCATTACTTGTGCAAAGATTCATGCTGCAAAGTTACAGAGGGGTTAGTAAAGAATTAGCTCGGTTTCTGCCCTTTTTGTCACATTCTTGTCATCTGTGTATGTTTCCCATACAAGACGAAATTCGTCTCTGCATTTAACCCAACCACCACCAGGTGGTGCAGTGGGCAGCCATAGAAAGCGCCCGGGGAGTTGGGGAAATAGGTGTGCACTCATAGACACCAAGGTGTGTAGCGGCCGGGGTTCGAACCTGGGTCCTTCGGGTCCCAAGTCGGCAGCCCTGCCTCTACACCATCTTGGCCCCTTTTGCACAAGATGGCACAGTTTAAAACCATCTGAGAAAGAAGGTTTTTTTTTACTGTTTTAAAATTCAACAATTAGTTAGCTTTATTTACATGCCTAAAATCGTTTGTATATGAATCTTTTTAAAAAATAAATCCTTATCTCTTCCTCTGTCTGTGTTGCTCAGTTTGAACATCTGAGCATTTCAAACCAAAGCTAGAAGGCCAGAGAGCAAGAAAAACAGCCTTTCAACTGAAAGTTCAAATGGACTTGTGTTTGGCGATCATGAAGATCATTTAAAAAAATCAAAAGCTCTAAAGTCAACTTTCAGCTGCTGAATAGAATTGACTGTTCAGGTCAGGAGAGAATATAAAACAAAAATAAAATTGAAGCAGTTTGCCCTCAATGTCTCATGTTGGTTAATTGGACAAATACATCTTAAGGAGAACATTTTTACAGAACAGGGTTTTACAGACATGTCACTTGAGATGCCCTGATGTTAGAAGATTGAATTAAACAGAAATGGAATCTTCTCAGAGCGAGCCTCTGTATGGACTCACACTGACGACGTACCTGGAGCTGCTGCAGGACGCTGTCGTTGGGTTGGAGCTGCTGTTTACTGCAGCTCTGCTCATATGCAGCAATTATGTCTGTCAGGGTGACGCAGCGTTCGGCTAAAACAAGAAAAATATATATTTATTCAGTGCTGTCAAGTCCAGAATTGAATCCAAAATCTTACTTCTAACCTACAAAGCCCTCAACAACCTAGCTACATCTTATATTTGAGATGTTGTTGTTCCATATTTTCCTAACAGAGCACTTCGCTCTCAGACTGCAGGCTACCTTGTGGTCCCTAGAGTTTCCAAAAGCAGAGTGGGAGGAAGATCTTTCAGTTATCAGGCTCCTCTTTTGTGAAACCAACTTTTCCGTCCTTGAGGCCGACACATTGTCCAGTTTTAAGACTGGGCTTAAGACTTTCCTTTTTGATAAATCCTATAGTTAGAGTTGGTTTGTTATGCTGCTATAGGCTTAGACTACTGGAGGACAAATAGACCTAATTTCTTTAAACTAATTGTTAAAATTGAATAGTTTTCATTTGATACTATTTCTGTCTTAACATGTGATTCTTGACCTGCCATTGTGTAGCTGTTCCTATCAAACCCAGCTGAGCAAATGGACACTTGTACTGAGCGTGGTTTGGCTAAAGGTTTCTTCCTCATGAGGGAGTTTTTCCTTTCCACTGTCGCCTTCATGCTTGCTCAAGATGAGAATTCTGTGATGGAGTTAAACTCAAAGTCTGCTCCTCAGATAAATAATGTAAAATTATTATTTTTAAATATGAATGTTTCTGTAACTTATTTTTTATATGTGAATGTTTCTGCTCAGTGCCCTGAGATGACTTCTGTTGTGACTTATAAATAAACTGAATTGAATTGAAATTTAACGTTCTATAGTAAGCCATCAACAAATATTAAAATTAAGTAAAATGTGTATAACCAGAATGAAAGATTAAAAGAGCTCCTTCCATCAAATGATCAAATTCAATGTGAACATTAAAATGCAGCAAAACAAAATTGTTTTTTTTTTTTAGGCCTACTGGTTATGAAAATATCATGTATAAACAAATGTTTCCAATTATGTTTAAAAACGGATCCGTTTGGTTAGAGACCATATAGTTTAATAGTTTGGTTAGAGACAAAAAAAGGTTAAATTGTGTCATCTGGACAATTTTTTTGAAGTGAGAAACATTTCATCCTCCATCTAGGACTTCCTCAATCTGAGGCCTGCCAACCAGATCTGTCCCATGAGTAGCCTTACTGCTGTGTTTCAAGCCAACCTCCTGTTGGAAACTCAGAAGTAAGCTTTTAAAACTTTCAAAACAAACCAATTCAAATCAATCAATCAAGTGCAGTAGTCCCTCGTTTATCGCGGGGGGTTCCGTTAGCCCCCCGTGATAAGTGAAAAACCGTGACGTATGAATAGTAGTACAAGTAGTATATAAATATGATATAAATAAAGGGGTTTTAAATCATTCCCACAGTCTTGCAATATTCTAAACAATGTCTCTAAACTCTAAACGCTCGAAAAGAGCACAGCATGTCATGAACTACGCTCTCTTGCCACCACTCTCAGCCACGCCCACTTCTCCGCTGCAGAGTGGAGATCATGACATGCTGAAGGAGCCTCTCCCTGTACCTGTGGGCTGCACACAAGTGCAGCAGGTGCTAAATAATTTAAAACAATTTATTTTAAATAAAAATGTCATGCCGATCGTGCAACTCGTCCATCAATAAGCCGATCGTGTGTCATGTCCGATCTTATTTTGAAAACCTGCGAAAGAGCGAGTCCGCAAAAGTCAAACCGTGAAGTAGCGATGGTCTACTGTACAACAATCAAATGTCCTAGAACAGGCGGCCAACTTGCTATTTACAGAAACAGCCTGAGGACAGCCAAGGCCAAAGTGGTTCAGAAAAGGTTTGTACGCTCAATCATCCAGGTACCGGTACAACAAAAAAGGTTAAATCATATCATCTGGACCAGTTTCTTTAAGTGAGAAACGTTTCTCATTTAAAGAAACTTTTTTGTTAGAGACTAAGGTTCTGAAGAAGTTGTTATCTTTAAGTCCATATACATGAAATCATTTGGTATTTAAAAAAAATCCTTAAATAGTCCTGTGCAGGTCAATAAAATACTGGCCCAGTGGATGAACAGTCATGGACCCATGTGACTCTTTTTATTTCAAATAAACTCCAACGGTTTGTTCAAAATAAACGTTGAAACCAAGTGAGAATCCCCATCTAACCACGGACTACAGTGATTAATAAAACATGAGCAACCCAGCAGAGGTTTGAACTGTCACTGCTGAGTAAGACAGGATTGCCTCCCAGCCTTTCTGCGTGGAGTTTGCGTGTTCTCTACATGCAAGTGTGGGTTTAAGCTCAGACTGTGTCAACGAGGACGCCTAGTACAAAAGCAATTGCCAGATTTTTTGAGTGAGGTTCGCCCGCAGTGGTGACCCCATGAAGAAGGGAGTGTCCGGAAGGAAAATAATAATAATAAAAAATGTATTAAAAACTGCTTTTACACAATTATTTTGAGGCAGCTGAACATAAAGTCAACATCAAACATCTTGGATATCTTAATCTAAAGTTTTAAAGCTGCCTACAGTGAGATATTTGGATCTGCAGCCGATGCTTAATCATAAATTGGTCTTTTTCTGAATAAAATACGAAGTTTAAACAGTGACAAAGATAAGTGAGTTCATGTATTCTGTGCTTTCCCCCTTTTCGTCACATCCATAACTTTTTCATGTGTAGATAAACAGCAGCTCACCTGTTCTGTCAGAGTTCCTGTGCTCAGCAAAGCCTGAAACTATCTGCTCATCAGGAGGGAATGACACATGTTTTCCTCTTTTCTTCTGGTTTTTGGACGGAAACTCTGCACTGTCCTCACATTGCTCGCCGCTGTCGCTATACATGTAGCGTGTCATCTCTCTTTGGTTCCAATCGTAAAAAAAATCTAACAGTGAGTTCAGCTCGGGCAGGAGAGCCCTAGTTTTAGAACATGGTCACAGATGCTGAAGTTCTCCTGAATCAAAGCCGTTTTTGTACAAACTGGAGAAACAACGGCCCTCTTTCAGCTCCGCTCTCCACTCTGTGGAAAGACAAGACACTAAAGAACCAATATCTTATTCATGAGTTGTGCACCCGGTTGCAGGTGATACCCAATATGTTGGTATCTAATGACACATTCAAAACATATAAGGCTTTGAACATTTACATACCTATTCAAATTCAGCCTTTGCAACTGCAGTCTGGAGTGCACAGATGATGAGCTCGGCAGGTGTGAAGATTTTTTACTGCTTCATTAAATGCATCACAAATATTGGTGTATTTTGATTTATTTATACGTATAGAGAAAACAGCAGCTTCTGTTTGCAACAATCCAACATAATCTCAGAAACGTTATAAAGGTTGTTGTTGCCATCAAGCAATAGACATCAGGGTTTTATTATTTTCCTCATATTTTGTATTTCATATAAAAATATAAATTTAAACACACTGCACAGAAATGTTGAGAATTTGATGGGGATTTTTGGGCCTACATTTGATTTTTCCTCAAAACCTAATATCTGTAAATATCTTCTTCAATACTTTCCCTAAGTCAGTGGTTCCCATCTGGTTCTTGAGGAACACCATCCTGCATGTTTTACTTGTTTCCCTGCTTTGACACACCTGATTTGAATGAATGGGTGATTAACCGGCTTCTGCAGAATTTGAGGAAGTAATTAATTCACTGAGGTGTGTTGGAGCAGGGAACAACCGAAACATGTATGGTGTTCCTCAGGGACCAGGTTTGGGAACACTGCCCTTCTACCGCCATTAACGAGCACCATGAATGTTGTAGGTGTCAGTAAAGACACATTCATTAATTTAAATCTATAATAATAACATTAAAATACATTTTGAAAAAGACACTTTAAAAAAAATCGGCATTATAGTTTTGACACTGTATTCCCCATGAGCATGATGTGAACCTAAATAATTCGTAAGCCACAAAAAAAGTACTTGTTTGCTGTTTTGAAGGTATAAAAACGTCCAGAACTACTGTGTTTACTTCATAGTTTGCTTTATAAAGATTGGCATCAGATGAAACAAAAATCGCTGTTAAAAGAGTTGCAGGTTTTTTGTGACAAAAAGTCTGATCTTTTCAAGTTAAGAAACAATTTCCGAGTTTTGTAGTGGACAGTGAATGCAGCTTCACGTTCCGGAAGTTACGCAGCGTAATCGACCAATAGACCGACAACGCGTCATGACGTCACTTCCTGCGCGGTAGTTTTGTTGGTAGTTCGGTCCTCTATTCGTTTTAGTCAATAATCAACCATAAACAACAAAGTGACGGTGTGTATTCTACTTATACCTAACAGAAATGTGCTTTATTTTCGTGGGAAATATGTGTCTGTAACAGTTTGTTGATAAAAAGCCGGGTGAAGTAGCTGAATTGAGGCTACGCAGTTAGCATAAAAGCTAACTAGCGCTAAATCATGCCGTGACAGTTTTGAATTCCCCCAGATGAGGTTTAACATTTCCTGTTTAGGAATACAGTATATTATCTTCTGTTTACTAGAGACTGCTGTCTTTTTCTCAGGACGTACTTGTAACTAAACTTTAGTTACAAAAAGCTGTCGTTGAAATAAGTCACCATTCAAACGAAATAAGGATTAAAAACTTGTTTGTTTCTACGCTTCATTTACGTGACAGTAACGTCATCTGTTTTTTGTTTTTTCCAGATTTTGTTGTGTAAAGTTCATTTTTCTGCTCTGTGCTTGCTTCCGTGGCAAAACAAAGTTGTAATCAGTTACTGATGATAAGTACATTGAAACGTTTAAAATAAGTAATAATTTGTTAGTTTAAATAAGTAAAGAAGTCACAAAACCTCAACATTCATTGGCTGCTGATTTGCTCTTTCCACTCAAAATAAATGCTGAAGCTTCTATATTTATTTGAACAAAAGTGAATAAAAAAAATAAAAAAATAAACGTCCAGAGAAGCTGACTTAACTTTGTTGGATATTTCTACCTGTATTGTTAGAATAGAATAGAATAAAATTGAAACAGCCTTTATTGTCCCACGGATGGGAAATTCAAGTAGGATGTTAGTTGGGAAGTTTTCATCTGGTCTCCCATTTTCTTGCCTGTCACATGGGGAATTACTGTGTCACCAATCAGTACTACATTATCCGATAATTCTCAATCAGGTCATCTGGACAGTTTCTTTTTTAGTAGAAACGTTTCACCCTCACTCCTACAGTACTACATTATATATCACACAACTTTATTTTGTAATGTATTTTACAGTTTTTAAGTTAATAACTGCATAATTGGTGCTTATTTGTATTTTTAAGGTTTGAATTCTAGCTAACAGCTTAATCTGCTTTACGAGGATGCACCAACCTTTCCTCCAATACAGTGCACTCAGATTTAGCTAGAGCTGAAGGTACGGTAAGTGTTGGGAGGTTCAACAGTAGGAAGCAGTTGACCGATCACACCAATCAGTACTCTGGAAGCTTTTCATTCAAATTATTCAGAAGCAAACAGCTGTTTGTGGATTATGTCGTGGAAACTTTTCTTTGTAAAGTATGAACTGTCTTTAACAGCTCTAGCTGTGCCTTTCAGATGCCTCCTAAAACTAAAGCGGCTGGGAAAGGCAAAGCACCTGCAAAGCGGAAGCTGGCTGAGGAGTTTCCTCCAGGAGAGGTTCTGACAGACATGGGAAAGAAATCCTGGAAGCTGGGTGCTCCAGTTGGCAAGGGAGGTTTTGGGCTCTTATATCTAGGTATGAGTAGAGCACTGTTAATATAGGCATTGCATTTCATTTTTTATTCATCAGATGTTTTTAAATGCAACCTAAATGCTGCAGCATTTGTAATAGTTTTTCCAAATGTTTTTTTTTTTTTGAAGTACAGTTGTGTAATGTGTAGTTCTGAAATTATTTGTGTCTTTTCTCACTAGCTGAACAAAACGCTGAAAAACCGGTTGGTGCAGATGCTCGCTATGTCATTAAAGTGGTAAGACTGAGATGTTATTAACAGTTGTGTACCTCTTCCAGTGAAGTTTATCTCAACAAGAAGATAACTGGGATGTCATTCACCTTTTTATTTTTTTATTGCTTTCTGCTTTGAATCAGTTTGTTTTCAAGTTGATGAAACTGCAAACATTTCTGCTTCAAAGTCTCGTTTTGTACTGTGACAAGATTAGATTGGTCACTTAGAGAAGGTCCAGAAAATTCAGAGCTGCTTCAGAACTGAATAAAGTAAAACCAGTCTGTAAACGGGTCACTTTAAAGATCCAAGTGAAACCTGCATCCAGCGAGGTTGTAAATCAAAATCACACTCAACCTTGTAAGTGACAGAAAGGCAGGCAAACAAACAAAGACTGTTCTTTCTTGAATTTAATTGTTGTTGATTGTCAATCATGCACATCGTGATAATTCTTTTTTAGTGCTTACACAGATGTCAGCTGGACTTCTTCCTTTGGTTTTTAAGACATTTTAACACTCGTTCAAAAAGTGAGGAAAATGAAAGGTAAAGGGGGACTTTCAGGCTTTTATTGTTGACTTGTAACATCTGCAAAAACTCCCCATGCAGTCAAAATAAACATATTTTACAAACAATAGGCAAAGATAAAAGTAAAAACAAAGTTCTGGCCAACTCTATAATTAAATACAAATTTTCAATAACAGTGGCATTCACTGCGATCTCAGTTTGGAGAGTTGTGGAGAAATGCTCATGGGGGATCTGCGTTATCAGCTACAGGGAACAGGAAATATTAAGGTCATGTTTTAATATTTAAAACGAATCAAACCTCAAAAGAAAATATCAATTTCAGTAGCAGTGTATTGTGAAAAAAAAAATGTCACATCACTTTTGCATATGCGTAACAAAGTCTGATTTGCAATGAGTGTTGCACACAGGAAATGTACTGCAGTTAAGACATTTACTGCTGTTATGCACTCCACACAACCTCACTTTAAAAACATCTGGATTGTCCCTTTACATCTTTAGTTTGCTTCCTGTTTATTTGTTGATTTTGCCAGTTTAATCCAGACTGCGGTTGTTGTTCTGCAGGAGCCCAAGGACAACGGACCACTGTTCTCTGAGCTGCATTTTTACATGAAAGCTGCCAAGCCTGACATCAGTGAGTCACATTAACATTCACACCATCAGAGTTTGTGATCATAACAACGGAGCGTCTGCAGCGGGACAAACAAATAAAAGAAAGCCAACTTTCTTAATTAAAACGACCGTGTTGCAGCAGAGGCTCAGAACGGCCCTGAAGTGGGGGTGGAGCTCCGTTGGCCCCCAGGCCACAGCTTTGCATTTTATATAATAACAATCCAAATGTCAGTCTCCCCTGACAATTAACTGTTATATTACTAAGGAACCAAAGACTCATATTTTATTCATGCAGGAATGTCACATTGTTGGTAAATATTTGTCCCAGCAGCAGGTTAGCTTGCAGCCATGCTGGACCCCACCCCCCCCACCGCAAACACACACACAGCTTAACATCACCCACATACACCAACTGCCCAAGATATACCGGTAATCATCGCAGCAAACTAGCAGCTAGTCTTTCCGATTTACATGGTACAGGTTTTAAAGTTTGTGTGTTTGTGAATTTCAGCAGAAAATATCAGTTTCTGACCAGTTTTCTCTTGTGCTGCAGTTCAGAACTGGATGAAGTCCCACAAGTTAAAGCATCTGGGGGTTCCCAGGTACTGGGGCTCAGGTCTGCATCAGAAGGAAGGAAACGCGTGAGCAGAACACTTGAAGATTCTTTGTTTGTATAAATAAATAAGTTGAATTTGTGTAACTCGGAATGAAAGGGATAAAAAAAATCAGATTTTTATTCATATTTTTATGTATCCATCCATCCATTTTCGTCCGCTTATCCGGGGTCGGGTCGCGGGGGTAGCAGCCTAAGTAGGGAGGCCCAGACTTCCCTCTCCCCAGCCACTTGGAGCAGCTCCTCTGGGGGAATCCCAAGGCGTTCCCAGGCCAGCCGAGAAACATAGTCCCTCCAGCGCGTCCTGGGTCTTCCTCTGGGTCTCCTCCCGGTGGGACATGCCCGGAACACCTCACCAGGGAGGCGTCCAGGAGGCATCCTAACCAGATGCCCGAGCCACCTCAACTGGCTCCTCTCGATGTGGAGAAGCAGCGGCTCTACTCCGAGTCCCTCCCGGATGACTGAGCTTCTCACCCTATCTCTAAGGGAGAGTCCAGCCACCCTGCGGAGAAAACTCATTTCAGCCGCTTGTATCCGAGATCTTGTTCTTTCGGTCATAACCCAAAGCTCATGACCATAGATGAGGGTGGGAACGTAGATCGATCGGTAAATTGAGAGCTTTGCCTTTTGACTCAGCTCTCTCTTCACCACGACAGACCGGTACAGCGCCCGCTTCACTGCGGACGCTGCACCTATCCGCCTATCGATCTCACGCTCCAGTTTTCCCTCATTCGTGAACAAGACCCCGAGATACTTAAACTCCTCCACTTGGGGCAGGACCTCCTCCCCGACCCGGAGAGGGCATGCTACCCTTTTCCGGCTCAAGACCATTTTTATGTGTTTTCAAACTAATCATCACATTTCCATGAACATACCTGCAAACGTGTCACTTTTTGGCAAAATTTGTTGATTTCAAGCAAAAATTTGTCATTTACGCGAATCATCTAAATCCAATGAGTTTTTTTTTCTTTTGAGGGTGGCGTGGTGGGGTCAGATGCATGGTAGATGGCATCATTTCTCATTGACTGGGCTTATATAGTGGTAAGCTAGCGCTACGTAAGTCGCACTAGCTAGCTTGCAACTAAGCAGGTGCTAAGCTAGCGCACTTACGTAGTGGTAGCTTAGTGTTATGTAAGTGCCAGCAGTTGTTGATTTTGTGTGTGTGTGTGTGTGTGTGTGTGTGTGTGTGTGTCCTTGTTTATGCTACGTTGTAAGGCCCAGTTTTCTGAGTTTTACCAAATTGTGAGGCCCAACTGGTTCTTATGGGGCCCAAAGCCCGGGCCCCATAAGAAGAAGTCCCGTTGGTGGGTTAGGGGTTAGGTTTAGGACTAAGGTGTGAATTGAGGATGTGTTAAGGTTAGGTTTAGGTATGCATTGGTAATGGTTAGGTTTAGGGTAAAGGTCAGGGTTAGGCTATAGAAATGAATGAAAAATGAATGGAAGTCAATGCAATGGCCCCACAAAGATAGTAAAACAAACTTGTGTGTGTGTGTGTGTGTGTGTGTGTGTGTGTGTGTGTGTGTGGGGGGGTTGTTAGGACGTCTGTATTGCGCATTGCTAGCTTTGCGTTACGGTTTTAAGACAGGTTTTTTTTGCTATTGGCAAAAATCTCTGTTATACAGTATTTGATTTCTCTGGTTGGCTTGTTGTTGTTGCTGTCTTTTTTTAATCTGAAGCATTTTGTCTTTTCCTCTATTTTTTTCTTTGAGCATACCAGAATGCTGAATTTACATGTTAAAATCACTGAATCTTTCGGGGAAGGCGGGGTCTATCCCCCACTCCCCACCACTACAGGTGCTAGGTTTGTCACCTTTTTCATCACTTGTGAGTTTGCAGGTATGCATGAAGATAACGGTGTTTGCTGCAGAGTGATTCTGCTGTACAGACTGTGTGTAAATGACCTCTAGCTGCATTGTTTTAAGCTTTAGGACGTCCTCTGTTCCTGCAGGTATCGTTTCATGGTTATTGACAGACTTGGCACGGACCTGCAGAAGAAGTTCGAGGAATGTGGAAAGAGATTTCCCAGGAAACTGGTCCTGCAGCTCGGCCTTAGACTGGTTGGTTGTCAAAAATGTTGGATTTTCTGTTTCTAATGCGTTTTTCTTGTCAAATTTGCAAATAATTTCTAAATAAATTTAAAGTTAGAATGGGAGGGGGGGTGGTGCCATTCTTTTAATGAGCACATTAGAGATGATATACTTTGTTCTAACAAGAGATCCAAACTGTCCTGTTCTAGCTGGACATTCTGGAGTTTATCCACGAGAATGAGTATGTGCACGCTGACGTCAAGGCGTCAAACCTCATGTTGAGCCACAGCGATCCAAACCAGGTCAGTACCAGTAGAACCATCAGGCTGCTGCTTGAGTACAATATTAGATGGTTTTTCAGAAGTCCTGTTTGTTGTCAGGAATCAGAGATGCTTCTGTGACCGCAGAGATGTTTGTGATGTTTGTTGTTGTTACACACTTGTATCGCTTCAGTAGATTCAATTAAAGTCTGCTCTGTGTGTGTGTGTGTGTGTGTTGAAAAACTGGGAAATTAAAAAGCAACAGCAAAGAGCTTTTTTCCGCCAAACAAGGTGGGGGCAGGGGCAAATATTTAATTTGGGGATTAATAATGTATCAGTGGTGTTGTTATTAAAGAGCTAATTATAAATGACAATTTAGAAATCAGCCCCTCAGGATTTTAGCGTTAGGTAGGGTGGCTTTGTTAATTTAATTTTTATTCTCTGAATACCCCTCAGTGCTGTAGCTGAATGGACGTTTGTTTTTTTTAATCTAGAAGATGGTATTTATTTAAAGGTTTCAACACTATAAGACCAGACAGAGAAAAAGTTCATAAAGTAATAAACTTTGCACTATATTTTTCTCTTATGAATAGTTAATGATTGGATTTCAAATTTGTTGGCAGCATTTGTGACCGAACCGCCACGTGTTTGTTTACCTTTGAAAACAGCGACAGTCAAACGTTAAATTTATCCGTCCAGCAGAAGTTTTTAAACGAATGCCAATTGTTTTGTCTTTATGGTGCTCCACCGCCCTGCGGGACCCCTGATATGTTTTCTAACAACTCTTACTCGTTCTTTCTCTTCTTTAAAGCTGAAAGCTTCCTCTTGTGTTGCAGGTTTACCTGGTTGATTATGGGCTGGCGTACAGGTACGCTCCCGAGGGTAACCTCAAAGAGTACAAGGAAGACCCAAGGAAATGTCACGACGGTACCATCGAGTTCACAAGCATCGACGCCCACAAAGGAGTATGTAGGTACCCCAAAGTATAAAACAATTGGAGGGCACAACTGACACGTTTAATTACCAAAATAAAATATTTCGTTTCTGGAATAATGAGTCGGTTCTGTAGCATTTTTATAATTTTTCAAAAATTGTATGTACCAGTATGTATCCATAAATAAAACTTCAAAAATATATTTTTCAAACGGTGTCCTTGCCAAACAGCCTTCAGCTCAATCATCTTTTTTTTTTGTTTGTTTACACACATTTATACACAACTATTAACAAAATCATAAAGGACACATGAATGTCAGGAGTTTATCATCAGTCACTGCAGGTCAGAGTGAGCCATTTATAATCAGCTGGAACATCTGTTGCCAGAGCACTACTAAAAGGTTACAGCTAGAACAGATCGTGTTGTGGTGTAGCTGCTGAGCAGCACATCAGTTTCATCATTTTACAAATGAAAACTATTGATTTGTCTTATTTATATACAAAAACAGAAAGTGAGGTTCTCAGGACTGTTCCACAAAGATGTGTCTGAGAACCCAACATCAAGCCCTTTGCGCTCTAAGCATCTTCTCTGGTTTCATTTTGCACTGCAGCTGAAAACACCCTGTCAGAGGGGGACGAACAGTTTAATTCTTGTGATTAATATAGTTAAAAAGCTCGAGCATTTATGAGCTACAGTCTGCTGCAGTTCATGTGATGTGAACAAAAAAGGTCTACCTTCAAGTACCGTATTTTTCTGACTATAAGGCGCACCGGATTATAAGGCGCATTAAGCGAAACAAAACAGTCAGATGAGTCAAACTTAGTGCTGGACAATAATTCGATATCGATATATGTCATAATATACTTTTATTTGATAACGGTGATATGAGTTTTAAGCACATTTTCAATATTTCAATATGATTACATGTACAGCGTTTCACTGACACTTTTTTGTTGTTGTTCGGGTTGAAGCGGCTGCTTCAGTTTCAACCCGACAGAAAAGGTGCGACGCAACAACGTAAGTGCACGGTGACGTAGATGTTACGCAGAGCTCGAGTCCAGAAGGCGTTAGTGGTAGCAGGCTAGGCTAGGCTAACCTCCAAGGCACGTTTAGATTTCGCTTCAAAATTAGTGCCCATGACTGTCAGAATGTGACTGAACAAGCTTTCACAACCCAAAAGAAAGCAAATGTTTATGTTTATGTTGTTTATGTTTATTAAATTTGTTCATTTTTTTTACAAAAGAAACAATACAAGGCAATCTCATAATGATAGTGTACAAAATGTAAAAAATGACATAATTGATAAGAGAGGAAAGACTAATTTGGCGGTGTGGAAGTGGTTCAGCTTTCTAAAGCCCCTTTTTCATAGCTCCTCTTCAGCACGCCTCGACTCAAGATCCGATAAACTGCAGGTTTCAATGTGCTGCAAAATGTGATGGAAAGTTGTTCCATCTAGCAGTGAGAACACATCTAACTTGTTTCATCTGAAGAGTTTCCACTCGATAGAATACGCTGAGAGTCAGAACTTGAAGCACAATTAAAGTTTGAGCCAACGTGTCCCTGAAACCACCCCCAGCTGCAGCAGACGCAGACGTTTGCTGCATGGGTTAGGTTATGTTTAAATTTAAAACTTATTGACAAAGTTGAGAGTTTTATGTTTATTTGATGGTGATTTCAACCTTTTTGAAGGCTAAATACAAATAAAAGGTGAGCATTAATTTATTTGTACAGTTTTTCTGAGGCTTTTCTGTTGTTTATATCGTTATCGAGCGAAATTAAGAAATATATTGTGATAAAAATTTTGGCCATTTCGTCCAGCCCTAGTCAAACTTTATTCAACCCATTCATAATAACTACGTAAAATCAGTTTGAGGTCAGTAAGCACAACCAGAATATATAGGGTTCACCTGATTATAAGGCTCACTGTCGATTTTTAAGAAAATTAAAGGATTTTAAGTGCGCCTTATAGTCCGAAAAATACGGTAGTTACAAGAACTATAAAAGGGTTCCTGCGATCTGAAAACATCAGTGACTTTTCAGTATTGTGCAGTCTGTTACCTCAATACCCCACTAAATCAATAAAAATGTTAGTTTTTTTTTGATAATTTAAAGATTGGATGAAGTATTTTTCTACATATGTGGCAGCTGGATGGGTCAGAGTTTCTGTTAAAGGAAGAAGGTTCCCAGGAATCAGATAAAAATTGATCTCATCTCAAAATGGGAAACAAAGCCAATACGTGTTTTCTTTCCAGAATGTTGTTATGGAGCAGTTCATAACGATATTAGACTGTTTTGATTCTGTTCTATTTTAGTTGTGCACGGTGTAGGTGTGCAGGCTGATGTGCTTGTTTGGCTGCAGCTCCTTGTAGGCGCGGTGACCTGCAGATCCTGGGTTACTGCATGGTTCAGTGGTTGTGTGGGCAGCTGCCATGGGAGGACAAGCTGCAGGACCCCCAGTATGTGAGAGACTCCAAGATCAGGTGGGACACACACCTGCAGGAAGAATCAAAGCAAAGAATGTCACGGGTGGAAAATTCACCTGAACGTTTTTCTTCACAGGAGCCAAGAAAACATCACAGAGTTTCTGTCTCAGTGCTTCTCCCCCCAGGACAAGCCAGGTACTGTATTCACAACAAACACGCCGGGTTGACTTTAAACGCTTTCACGGTCGTTTAAAGCGAAGCCGGAGACACCGACGGTCTGATTTTAGACAGACGTCCACCAAGACGACGCACACGGGAAACGTTTCGTTCCAGCTGTAAATGGCTGTTGTGACGTTTGTCGTCTCTTCGCGGTGATTCTCTGACCTGAAGGCAAAGTGTCGCTTCAGACTGAAGAGACGTCGCAGCTCCTTCCTTCTGCTTGGCTGAGCACAAACAGTTGTTTACAACTCCGTCTGTGTGTGTGTGTGTGTGTGTGACCGTGTGTCACATCTGAGGAGAATCGCTCCAAACAATGAAGCGCAACACTGAAACCAGAGCCGAGCGCGAGGCTGACAACAGGCGCGGCGTGGAACACGGCGACGCTCGGGGGGTTATTTCTGAGTACAGGTTCATCTGCATAAACACAACAATGCATTTCCTGCCAAACCAGGATGAATTCAAGGCTGGACTGCAGCTTGATTTACTGCATAAAAAAATAAAACGGGACTCATTAGAAACAAGTAAAGAAAAGATTAATTGGGTCTTTCAGATTGTTTCATGTTCTGATGTATAAAAACCTTTGTGAGCGTTTTTCTGACGAGTAGCTGTCAGCTCGTTGTGACCTGTGCGTCGTCTTTTTCCAGACGAGATTCAGAAGTTCATGGAGGAGGTGAAATCCCTGGGATACAAAGACAAACCGCCGTACGAGAAGCTGCGCTCCATCCTGCTGAACGGACTGAAGGCCATCAAGGCGAAAGATGACGGCCAGCTGGAGTTTCCACCTGTCAGCGGAGCTCTGGCACCATAAATAAAAAGTACTTCAAGCAAAAAGGAAGAATAAATAATTTAAACTTAAAAAGGTGCTCTTGTGCTTTTAACATTAAAAAAATATTAAATCAAAACATTTAAGGCCTTTAAAATACAAAAACAAAAGTGTAAACAGTGGCCATAAAATTTACTGACCCAGAACAGTCACAGGTAACAACTCTCAACTATTTGCATGTGCTGGTAATTTTTAACAACAAACCACAAAATGTGCACAAGTTTCAAACTGTGCCAAGTTCAGGCAATGTCTGCAAAACCTCTGAACAAGAACAGATTTATCACAGTGAGCCTCTGTGTACTGTATCCGGTTTTATTGTGAAAGGGTCAGGGGGTTGTTTCCGGGTTCACGAAGACGTTCTCGAAGTTGCTCTACAAAGTGTCGCATTGAATCCTTGTGTAAAAACACGACAGCCTCCACTCAGAAACGTGAACAGAGAGGTGGAGACATTATTAAATCAGCTGTATCGCTAAAGACACGGTTAGTCTCAGCTGTGGAAGAAGACGGCTAACGCGTTAGCCATCTTGTTAGCCGCTAAGGACCGTATCTTTAGCGATAATGATAAAATGCTGATTTAATAATGTCTCCACCTCTCTCTGCGGTGCACGCATGACTAAATGAGCTCAGACCCGTGGTTTGTTTTAAGGAAGCAGCAGGCTGGAAAAACACTCGGTTCTGCCGTTTCACGGTTCATGCTCCACTCCGCTGTTTAAATGGTGAAAAAGATTCGTAGTTCCGACCTTTCTTCGGGATTATTTTCAGCATCGTCTACAAAAACATTTTTTATGCCCTCATCTGACAATTTAATCCAAACTAGCTCAGAAAGAACATTGTTTTTCCCCCTCAGCAGCTGGCAGCGCTCTTCATATCTGCCGTGTTTACATGTTGTGCTGAAAGTCTCGCGCGCGGCTCCTGCAGCCTGCAGGAAGGAGGGGGGCGAGTGGGAGCCCGCACGACAGCAGGAGGATCCTCGATATACACGATATAGCCCTTTTAACCATCGTACATTTAAAATATCGCGATACATCGAGTATATTCGATATATCGCCCACCCCTACTTTGTAGTATACGACCCCTGAGGACAGCATGTCAGGATTGTTCCTCTCGCTTTGTTTGGGAAGGTAGGAGTTTGGGATGGGAAAATGCAAGTTCACTTTATGTGTTTTTCTTAAATTGTTATTATTTTATTTAATGCTATTCATATTTTGGACAATTCATTGTGTCGCTGTCCACAAAACTCAATTTCCAATTATTTGTGACACCTAGAGGTAGGAACGAGGGCATCAATTTGGTCAGTTGGAATGTCTGCGGACTAAGGCACTCAATCAAACGTGCTAAGGTATTTGCACACCTTAAACCTTTGGAGTCCGACGTGATGTTCCTTCAAGAGACTCATATCAGACCATCTGAACAGAAATCTTTGTGTTGCAGCTGGGTAGACAAAACATATCAGTCAACATTTTCCAGCAAGTCTCGCAGGGTTGCGATTATTATTTGCGATTATTATATGCTGGGTCATCAATATTGGGCCTGTAAATATTCAACAACGTTACATGAGTAAAATAAAGATTACCTTTTACAATGATATATCGACCATTCTGATCACAAAGAGTTGAAATATGTTTAAAAGTATGTCGCCTCGTTGTATAAGTCGCTGGATATGAAAATTTGTTTAAAAAACTGTGACTTATAGGCTGGAATATACGGTAGTCCCTTGCTACTTCGCGGTTCATTTATTGCGGACTCGCTCTATCGAGGTTTTTCAGAGTAAGACTGGACATGACACACAATTGGCTGATTGATGGGACGAGCCTCACGATCGGGATGGAATTTTTATATAAAATTAATTATTTTAAATTATTTAGTACCTGCTGCACATTTGTGCAGCCCACACTGCAGGTTAAACTTCCGT
>JBBPBX010030497.1:0-35145 GCA_038048925.1 Garcialebias charrua
TGGACTGTGGGAGGAAACCGGAGCACCCGGAGAAAACCCACGCATGCACGGAGAGAACATGCAAACTCCACCCAGAAAGGCCCCCGGACCGGGATTTGAACCGGGGACCTGCTCGCTGAGAGGCAGCAGCTCTACCAGTTGTGCCACCGTGACCACGGCCCACAGAAATGCAGTTATGCACGGTTGATGATAACTTAAAAGTCTTTGCTATTGTACGCTGGGTAACACCATTCTGGTATTGCTGCACTATTTTTCTGCGCAACAATGGTGGAATTGGTGATCCTCTTATCATCTTGGCTTCTGAGAGACATTGACACTCTGAGAAGCTCTTTTTATACCCAATCATGTTATCAATAGACTATATCTATGCTGATGACACGCAGCTCTACTTGTCATCAAAACCAAACTCCACCCACCCACCCTCCATCCTCACCGACTGTCTCAACGAGCTAAATCACTGGTTTTCTAACAATTTCCTTCAACTAAACAGCAACAAAACAGAAGTCATTCTCGTCGGTACCAAAAACTCTATTTCAAAATCAGAACATCTTCTCGTCCCCCTTAACAACTCTCTGCTATCCCCCTCCCCTCAGGTCAAGAGCCTCGGTGTCATCCTCGACACCACTCTCTCCTTCACTTCACACATCAACAATATTACTCGGTCTGCCTATTTCCACCTCCGTAATATTAACCGTCTCCGTCCTTCTCTCACGCCCCGCTCCACAGCCATCCTGGTGCACAGTCTTGTGACTTCCCGTATTGACTACTGCAACTCCCTTCTCTACGGCCTCCCCAACAAATCTCTCCACAAGTTACAGATGGTCCAGAACTCAGCTGCCCGTGTCATCACTCAAACCTCCTACTATAACCACATCACTCCTGTCCTGCAGCAGCTCCACTGGCTCCCGGTTAAATCACGCATCATCTTCAAAATTCTACTCCTCACGTTCAAAGCTATCCACAACCTTGCCCCTCCTTATCTATCTGACCTCCTACAAATCTCCATCCCATCACGCTCTCTCAGGTCCTCCTCTTCACTACAACTCCATGTACCCTCTGCCCGCCTCTCCACCATGGGGAGCAGGGCCTTCACCTGCTCTGCCCCTCACCTCTGGAACGCTCTACCGCCCGACCTTCGAAACACCACCTCCCTTTCTCTGTTCAAGACTGCCCTGAAAACACATCTCTTTAGACTAGCTTATCATTAACTTTACTAAATGTATTTTTATCTTCCATTTTATATCCTTTATGTATTTTATATTTCAATTTGTCGCTGATAATTAGTGATTAGCATTAGCATTTTTAGTGATCCAAGATGGCGGCGCGTGCAAACGCCGCGGCTTCTCTCTCTCCCAACAACACGGTGCTTTCGTCTGTCTTGTCCTGTATGCCGCAATGTGCCGGCACGTCTTCGTCTTGTCTACGTGTTCAAGAATGCAAGTATAGCCGTGAGTTCCTGCTTGATGTCGGAAAAACCGCTCATCTGGAAATAAGCAGCGAGCTCGAGGAGCAGCTACGTGCCTGCGGCCTGCTCTGGAAGCCAGCACCGAGCCTCCCTTCATCACGCCCGCCGTGGAAACGCCACAAGCGGCGTGACAGGAAACAGAAGCGGGGCAAACGTGGAGGTATCAGAGCGAGGCTAGCAGCTAGCCCACACAGGCCAGCTATTCCATCCATGGTTCTGGCTAACGTGCGCTCCCTGGACAACAAATTGGATTATATACGCCTGCTACGAACGACACAAAAGACTGTGAGAGACTGTTGTGTGTTTGTATTCACGGAAACGTGGCTTAACAACAACGTTCTGGACCACGCTATTCAGTTGGAGCAGCTAACATGCTACAGAGCGGACCGAGCTTTCATCAAGGGAGGTAAGACTCGCGGAGGCGGGCTCTGTGTTTACATCAACAACGCATGGTGTCGTGATGCTGCTGTGGTCTACAAACACTGCTCATCTTTTGTGGAGTTTATGACTATTAAATGCAGACCGTTCTACATACCGAGGGAGTTTACAGCTGTTATGATTGTTGCTGTATATATCCCTCCAAGCTCCAACAGCAAAGATAGAGGTGAGGCACTAAATGAACTATATCTGCACATCAGTGAGCAACAAACAGCACACCCTGATGCTTTTCTCATCACGGCTGGTGATTTCAACCAAGCAGATTTAAAGAGTGTTCTTCCAAAAACATACAGAAACATAAACTTTGCAACAAGAGGAAACACACCCTGGACCAGGTTTACACCACCATGAAAAATTCCTACAGAGCCATCCCCCTCCCCCACATTGGTGCTTCTGACCATATCTGTGTTATGCTAAAGCCAGCATACAGGCCACTGGTGAAAGTCACAAAACCAGTCCGCAAGCAGATACGAGTGTGGCCAGAGGGGTCTTCAGAGGCACTCCAGGACTGTTTTGACACCACAGATTGGAGTATGTTCAAAGAAGCTGCTACCACAAACAACACCACATGTCTCCAGGAGTACTCAGACACTGTATGTTCATACATCACCAAGTGCATTGATGATGTAACCAACCTTAAAACCATCACTGTTCGGGCTAACCAGAAGCCATGGCTGACAGCTGAGGTCCACAGACTCCTGAAAGCCAGGAATGCTGCCTTCAAAGCGGGAGATCAGGTGGGCCTGAGGGCAGCCAGAAACAACCTGGACTGGGGCATCAGAAAGGCAAAGAGGCAGTATTCCGGGAAAATAGCTCACCGTTTCAAGGACAGCAGGGATACACGCAGTCTGTGGCAGGGAATACAGACCATCACAAACTACAAACCATCCCCCCAGACCTGTGACAGCTCAGCCTCTGCGCTGAATGAACTGAATGAGTTCTTTGCTCGGTTTGAGGCAAGTAACAGCACACCAGCACATAAACTCCCCCCCTCTCCTGATGGCCAGGTGCTGACGCTGTCCTCAGACAGCGTAAGGCGATCATTCATCAAGATTAACGCCCGGAAGGCCTCTGGTCCTGACAACATACCTGGTCGTGTGCTGAAGGACTGTGCAGGGGAACTCGCAGCGGTCTTCACGGACATCTTTAACATCTCACTGAGCCAGGCCATCGTCCCCACCTGTTTCAAAGCCACCACCATCATCCCTGTCCCAAAGAAGGCAACGCCCGCATGCCTCAATGACTATCGCCCAGTAGCACTCACCCCCATCCTGATGAAGTGCTTTGAACGGCTAGTCATGAAAAGCATCACATCTGTCCTCCCTGCCTCCCTGGATCCCTTCCAATTTGCATACCGACCTAATCGCTCAACCGACGATGCCATCTCCTCTGCCCTCCACACAGCTCTCACACATCTGGACACGAAGGACTCCTATGTTAGAATGCTGTTCATCGACTTCAGCTCGGCATTCAACACCATCATCCCCCAACAGCTCATCCTTAAACTGGACAGTCTGGGGCTGAACACCTCAATGTGTAACTGGCTGCTAGACTTCCTGACCGGGAGACCACAGACAGTACGGATCGGGAGTAACACATCTAGCACCATCACATTGAACACAGGGGCCCCACAAGGATGTGTGCTGAGCCCCCTTCTATTCACCCTGCTAACACACGACTGCACACCATCATACAGCTCCAACCACTTCATCAAGTTTGCGGACGACACAACAGTGGTGGGTCTCATCAGCAACAACGATGAGACGGACTACAGGAACGAGGTGAGCCGCCTGGCCTTGTGGTGCGGACACAACAATCTCACTCTCAACGTGGAGAAGACAAAGGAGATTGTTGTGGACTTCAGGAAGAGGGATGCCCAACATGCCCCTCTGACCATCAACAGCACCGCAGTGGAGAGAGTAGACAGCACCAAGTTCCTGGGAGTGCACGTCTCAGAGGACCTGTCCTGGAGCAGGAACACTGCATCACTGGCAAAGAAGGCTCACCAGCGTCTCTACTTTCTCCGCAAGCTGAAAAGGGCTGGAGCTTCAACCCCCATCATGAGCACCTTCTACAGAGGTGCCATAGAAAGTGTCCTGACCAGCTGCATCACTGTGTGGTTTGGTGCATGTACTGCATCCAGCCGCAAGAGCCTCCAGCGCATTGTGAGAGCAGCTGAGAAGATCGTGGGCACCTCCTTTCCCTCACTGCAGGACTTACACAGCAAACGCCTCACTCGGAAAGCCCTCTGCATGGCAGGTGATCCCACACACCCACTACACAGCTGCTTCAGACTGCTGCCATCAGGGAGGAGACTGAGGAGTCTCCAGGCTCGAACCAGCAGACTGAGAGACAGCTCTGTTCATCAGGCAGTCAGGATGCTAAACACTCTGCCTGCTCTGCCCCCTCTCCCATTTGAACTGCCTTAACACTAAAACTTTCTCACACATTACCACTCAACACAAAGATTTTGGCACTGGACTCTGTGTCATCAGACGGGTTATTCACTAAACTCTCGGTCATGTGCTCATACAGTTTGCACTACTTCTCATACTTGCACTGATGTTTGTATTGCATCGCTGCCTATAGTCATGGTACTGTTTACATTCTCTGTTTACATTTATTAATACTGTTTACTTTTATTACTACTGCTTATATTTAATTGCTACTGTTTACATTTACACTACTCTAATATCTGCACCGCTGCTGATACATATACAGTGTGCTCTGACCGGTCTTGTTTAGGATGCCCAATGTGCCTTACTGCATATGCCACTTTTTGCCTCTATAACAACATCAACTACTACCTCGTGCATGTACTGTGTACATTAACTCATACGCTGCTTTGCCACTTTGCAAATGTCAATGCTAGAAACCTTTAGTTTATTTTAGTTATACTTTTTATACTCTTTTTTTATACTAGTATGCAAAAACTCAGGACAATATTATGTTCATTAAATGTTTAATGTTTTAGTTTTAGTTTTAGAGTCGGTGTAAATTTTCATACTCTTATACCACTATGCAAAAACTCAGGACAGTGTTAGTTTTACTATTTTATGCTTATGTCTATTATTATATGTTTCAGTGTTTCAATGTTTAGATGTTTACTGTTGCACCGAGGGACTGAGAGAAACGCAATTTCGGTCCTGTGTATGTCCTGTACAGTACATATTGCAGATCTGACAATAAAGTTGACTTTGACTTTGACTTTGATAATGTTTGCTCTGTATTCACTGTGTTGGTTTGTTAAGTGTCCTTGGGTGTCATGAAAGGCGCTTTTAAATAAAATGATTATTATTATATTATTATTATATGCCACGGACTTCCGGTCCAGCACCTCCGCAGTCATTAGCCAGACGGCGCACTTCCGGTTAGTGGGTAAAACACGAACATAAATGACTAAATACAATTAATAAAACATCCGCATACACACCAATAATAGCTCTATACACATATAAATCCATATAAAATTATGGCGATGTTCCCCCTACGGATAGCCGCGATACATTTTTGCCGAAACCCCCCATCGGAACAGCTGTACCCACCGGTGGGCGGACACAACGGAACTCACTTGTAGTGCCAGTAGCGCGCAGCCGCTTCCCGTTTCGGGTCGTTGTCATGGCCTGCTACCAGGAGCTAACGCGAACAACGACGGCAGCTAACGCTAACAACGACGGCAGTGGATGGGAACCGGAAGTGGCGGATGTGGCCCACATTTTACCGGAAGTACGTCACGACCCCCCATGGCATATAGTCTATTGACCTAATTAGTGTTAATTGGTCTTCCAGCTGTTTGTTATATATGCTTAAAGGGGACCACATATTCTAAATTAACTTTTTAATGTTTTTTTTACTCAACTTTGGGTATGTACTTCGTACTTCATAAAAAAACAGTCCTAGTGCCAAAAAAATGCACCCAGTGGTTTATTTACTCTAAGTATATTTATTTATCTTTGATAGAAACACTTCGTTTTGAAATCCTGCGGATTGTGACGTCACAAACCGCAGCCACAACCCACCTCAACCCTGAGTCCAGCCCCTCACCAGCAACCCCTGGTGCGGCTCCACCCACTTCAGTATAAAAGAGTTGACGGTTGTTTTTCCTGATTTCATGTCAGCACAATGGCTAAAAATGTCACAGAGTCTAGCCAGCTAACTCTCTGACCCTCCTGGCCCAGATAATGGAGCGCGCACTAAGCAGATTTAAAATTGATAGTTTTCAGATGGGAGGCTTGAATGAACAGCGATGCAGCATGTTGCTGTGTGTGTGTGTGTGTTGGTTTATGTGTCATTAGCAGGACAGACTACGTACCGCTAAACCTCATTGACAAACCCGTGTGTGTGTGTGTGTGTGTGTGTGTGTGTGTGCCGGGCCCGGCGCGCGGCTGAGCGAGGGACACAGATAACAAGACAGCCCCGCTGTGAGTGTGTGTGTGTGTGTGTATGTGTGTGTGTATGTATGTGTGTGTGTGTGTGTGTCAGAGTCAGAGTCAGAGTCAGAGAGAATTTATTGTCATTTGCACCGCATGTAGTACATGTGTTGAAAACGAGATTATGTACACAGGGTCCCAGTTACATCCAACAACAAATGCAAGAGAAAAACAATAATAACATCTAGGATTAACTAAGAGAGACATCAGCTAGTAATACACTAAGCCCTAATGTAGTAGAAAAACATCATTATAAACAGCAGCACGAACATGAGCAGATGGTCACAGATGAACGCAGCAACAAGAAACAGATCAGCATCAGCATGATGTGACATTTTGCAGTGTTTATTCTTATTATTTATTTATTCATGAGTCTGACAGCCTCAGGGTAGAAGCTGTTCCTCAGTCTAGTGGTTCTACATTTGATGCTCCTCAACCTCCGTCCCGAGGGGAGTGGTGCAAAGAGTGAGTGTGCTGGGTGAGTGAGGTCTTTCATGATGCAGGTGGCTCTTTTTCTGCATCTGGAGGTGTAAATGTCTGTGATGGTGGGGAGACTGACTCCCACAGACTTCTGTGCAGCCTTCACCACTCTTTGTAGAGCTTTCCTCTCTGCAACTGTGCAGCCTCCATGCCACACGTTGATGCTGGAGCACAGGACGCTCTCCACTGCACACCTGTAGAACGAGGTGAGGACTGAGCTTCTCAGACCGGCTCGTCTCAGCCGTCTGAGGAAGTAGAGTCTCTGATGACCTTTCTTGATCAGGCTGGTGGTGTTATTGCTCCAGCTGAGGTTATCATTCAAGTGTACACCCAGGTACTTGTAGCTGGAGACCACCTCCACCGCAGATCCACCTATATACAGTGGGGTGTGGGTGTGTTTGTTCCTTCTGAAGTCCACAATCATCTCCTTCGTCTTCTTCACATTCATGTGAAGGTTGTTCTCTTTGCACCAGCTCTCCAGATGTTCCACCTCCTGTCTGTAGCTGGATTCATCATTATCTGTGATGCATCCCACCACAGCTGTATCATCTGCAAACTTAACAATATGACAGCCTGGATGTGTGGCTGTACAATCATATGTGAGCAGAGTGAACAGAAGAGGGCTCAGCACACATCCTTGAGGAGAGCCAGTGCTGAGGGTGATGGTGGAGGAGGAGAAGTTGTGGATCTTCACGGACTGTGGTCTGTCTGTTAAAAAGTCTAAGACCCAGTTACAAATAGAGGGGCTTAGTCCAAGTGTGGATAGTTTGTCTATCAGAGTTTGGGGGATCATGGTGTTGAAGGCAGATGTGAAGTCCACAAAGAGCAGACGCACGTATGAGTCCTTCTGATCCAGGTGGGTGAGAGCAGTGTGGACCACAGAGGAGATGGCGTCCTCTGTTGATCGGTTCTCACGGTATGCATATTGATGAGGGTCCTCGTTGATGTTGACGGCTGTCTTGATGTGGGACATGACCAGTTTCTCAAAACATTTAGCGACTATCGGGGTGAGGGCCACCGGTCTATAGTCATTCAGACCAGTCACTGTGGAGCTTTTTGGGACTGGGATGATGGTGGCAGTCTTCAGGCAGGTGGGAACTGACTCCAGTGCAAGTGAGGTGGTGAAGATGTCAGCCAGCACCTCACAGAGCTGGTCCGCACATTCCTTCAGAACTTTCCCTGGGATGTTGTCTGGACCCGTAGCTTTATGAGGGTTGATCCTTCTGAGACTACCTCTCACTTCTGCTGCGGTCACTTTGAGGTGCTCCTCGTCTGGTGATGAGGTGAGTCTGGTGCTAGTTGGTCTGTTTGGATCATCAAAACGTGCATAAAACTTATTGAGGGCATCAGGCAGGGATGGGTCCCTGGGGCATTGTTTGCTTTTGCCCTTGTAGTCTGTTAAGCATTTGATGCCCTGCCACATGCTCCGTGGATCATGTGAGGTGAACTGTCCCTCGATCCTCTGTGCATACGCGGCTTTGGCCTTCTTTATGCCATCATCCAGTTCTCTCCTGCACTTTCTCAACTCCTCAGTGTCTTTAGACTTGAATGCAGTGTCCCTGGCTGCCAGCAGGGTGCGGACATCCTTATTTAGCCAGGGTTTTTGATTGGGGTAAAATTTAACACACTTTCTTATGGATACATTTTCAGCACATGTACTGATGTAACCCAGGACTGAGGAAGCATAAAGTTCCAGGTCAACTGAACTTCCATTCGTAGCTGCCTCTTTGAAGACAGACCAGTTTGTGTTTTCAAAGCAGTCTCTTAGCATGGGGGAACTATCTTGGCGCCACGATGTGATCACTCTTTGTTCCGGCTTGTGACGTCTGAGTGGGGGGAGCTGTCTAGGGACCAATAGCAGGGAGCGATGGTCGGAAGCCCCGAGCGGTGGGCGTGGCTTCGCCGTGTACGCCCCCTTCACATTCGTGTAGACCTGGTCTAATGTCTTATTTCCTCGTGTTGCTGTGAAAACGTGCTGATTGAAGGTTGGAAGGATGACACGTAAATCCACGTGATTGAAGTCCCCGGAAACAATGAAAAACCCCTCAGGATATTTACACTGCAGCGAGGTGAGTAAGTCATGAATTTCTCCCTGGGCGTCGTTGGCATTAGCATCGGGTGCTATGTAAACATTGCTTATTATTATCGCTGAATAGTCGCGGGGAAGATAATGTGGCCTACATCTTATTGTTAAAAGCTCCACAGCAGCTGAGCAGATCCTGCTGATAACGGCACAGTTCGTGCACCAGTCTTTGTTAACGTAAATGCAGACGCCTCCGCCTCGCGTTTTCCCCGTAGTCTCGATGCACCGGTCCGTTCTGAAAAATAGTTTATTATCCAACTCATAAACAGAGTCAGGAGTGTCCTCATTAATCCATGTTTCCGTGAGACAAAGCACCGAACATCTCCTCATCTCCTCCGACGTTGTTACTCTCAGACGAAGCAGATCCATCTTGTTGTCGAGCGAACGCACGTTGGACAGAAAGAGAGCCGGCATCGGGGGTCTCCCGGTTTTAGCGTCTGCCCGTAGTCTCGTCATTATTCCTGCTCGACAGCCACGCTTTTTCCCTCGAGAGCACCGCTTCCTTTTCTTTCCTCCGCGCATCTGCTTCCAGAAAGATGATCTAAGCAGATCCAATCTTCCGAGCTCTGATTTGAGTTCGTTGCTGATTTCAGCTGTGCCTTGTGGTAAATCCGCTCCAATTCTCAACAGCTCAGTTCGGCTATAATTCACCCGCAAAAAACGCGCAGAGTCAGGTACAAAAACACTATTAAAACTACTAAAAACTGGGGATGTTCTGGGAGCCCATGAAGCTGCGGCTGGTCTGAGCGCGGCCATCTTGCCATTGTGTGTGTGTGTCTGCGAGTGACATCCACTCCGCTCCCTCCAGCTCGCGCGCACAGGGAGAGGGAGGGAGACGTCAGGGAGGGAGTTGGACATTTATTACAGAGGAAAAATTAAAAATGACACGACAACTTGTACACGTCTGATCTGTCCCACAATAAATACGTCGCGGTCCAGTTCAGCTCAGCGTGAGTTCAGACATCCTCGTCTGCCTTTGGAGGGCGGAGTTAATGTAAGCAGATCTTTGAAGGGCGTGCCACGAGATCTCATTATCATAAACCGGTCGTTCAAAACGAAAGTTAAAAATGGCAGAATTAAAAAGGGTATAATTGATTATCTAAGAATTATTTTGTGTATTAAATTGAATGAACACTGTCTGGATACCCCAAAGACATACCATAAAAATTTTAAAAACCTATCTGTGGTCTCCTTTAATTTCCTTTTTCCAGCCACTTATTGTTACTTGTCCCACCTTTTTTGGGATTTGTTGACACTGTGAAATTTTGAAACAACATATTTTTCCTTTAAAATGTTACATTTACTCAGATTAAACTTTTGGTCTGTCATCTACCGTATGTTCTATTACGAATAAAATATTGACATTTGCCATCTCCACATCATTTCATTCAGTTTTTATTCACAATTTGTTTAGTGTCCCAACTTTTTTGGAATCCGGTTTGTACTCACTAGACATGTGACCCAATGAGCATGTTTGGGATGCTCTGGATCGACGTATACAACAGCGCGTTCCAGTTCCTGACAATATCCAGAAACTTCACAGCCATTGACATGGAGTGGACCAACATTCCACAGGCCAAAATCAACAACCTGATCAATCCTATGAAAGAGATGTGTTGCACTGTGTGAGGCAAATGGTGGTCACACCAAATACTGACTGGTTTTCTGACCCACATGGACTCCCTCCAATACAGTAAAACTGCACATTTTAGAGTGGCCTTTAATTGTGGTCATCCTAAGGAACACATGGGCAATTATCATGCTGTCTAATCAGCATCTTGATATGCCACACCTGTGAGGTGGATGGATTATCTCAGCAAAGAAGAAGTGATTTATACAGATTTACACAAATTAGTGAACAATCTTTGAGAAAAGTGTGTTCATAGAAAAAGTGTTAGATCTTTGAATTTAGCTCATGAAAAATGGGAGTAAAAACAAGTGTTTGTATTTTTGTTCAGTGTTTCTATAACTTCACTTAAACTGCATAGGCAGAAATTTTTATTGATAAAATTATAATCTATCTATCTATCTATAGATATATGGATATATGGATATATAGATATAGATATATAGATATCGATATATCTGGTTCAAAGTCCAGAATCTCATTTATGTCACTGATACATCCTCTGGTTGACACATTTATGGTAGTCAAGACTTTAGGAATCATTTGAAATGTGCCTAACTTTCTAGTTTAAAAATGATTAATAATAAGAAACATATGGGCAAAAAAATGGATGGATAAAAACAGTAATAATTTAAAGCATAGAAACAATTACCTTGGTGGAACAGGGAGCTTTGGACATTTGGCATTTCTTTCTGGATGGCTTGGATATCTTGTAGGAGAGATTTCATAAGAGCAGAGGTCAGAACCTAACAAAAGGGGAAACACACACAATTACTGTACAGGTAGCTTGGTGGTTAGCGCAGTCTTCATTCAATAGGAGAGTTGGGAGTTCATTTCCACCAGCAGTCACATGTTGAAGTGTCCCTGGGCAAGACACTGAACCCCTCATTGTGTGTCCCATCAGTGTATGAATGTGATAAATCACTGATTAGTCTCTAAGATTCTGAGTACCGGTAGCTTTGTAGAGATCAAGTAGAGTGCTGTATGAATGGGTAAATGAAGGCACAGCTTGTAGAGTAAAGCACTTTGAGTATCTTGATAAGATAAAAAGGCGCTATACAAGTACAGTCCATTTACCATTACACGTTTCAGTTTCACTAAAGTAGTTTAAAACTATTCTCCAGTAGTGTAATTTTGTTTGTATCTATGTATAAATAATATAAATGCATTATAATGTCTGTATTACATCACTGCCTATAATCATAATACTGTTTACATTCTCTGTTTACATTTATTAATACTGTTTACTTTTATTACTACTGCTTACATGTAATTACTACTGTTTACATTTATTTACACTACTTTAATATCTACACCACTGCTGGTACATATACAGTGTGCTCTGAACGGTCTTATTTAGGGATGCCCAATGTGCCTTACTGCATATGCCACTTTTTGCCTCTACAACAACATCAACTACTACCTCATACATATACTGTGTACATTGACTCATTCGCTGCTTTGCCACTTTGCAAATGTCAATGCTAGAAACCTTTAGTTTATTTTAGTTATACTTTTTATACTCTTTTTTTATACCACTATGCAAAAAAAAAAAAAAAAACACACAGGACAGTGTTAGTTTTACTATTTTTATGCTTATGTCTATTATTATATGTTTCAGTGTTTCAATGTTTAGATGTTTACTGTTGCACCGAGGGACTGAGAGAAACGCAATTTCGGTCCTGTGTATGTCCTGCACTGTACATATTGCAGATCTGACAATAAAGTTGACTTTGACTTTTGACTTTGACTTTGACTTTGATAATGCAAAGATTAGCCAAAATATTTAAACTGCAGATGGATAAAGTCCATAATCTCAATATATATTATTATAGTATACTGTTCCTGGGACACGTTGGGTCCTGGTGTTCCAAAAACATCTTACTTTGACAAATATGGTACTTAAACATTGTGAGAAGTCTTTTACGCCTCCTGGTGGTACAAGCAGAGCATCGCATAACCGGACCTAGCATACTATATACCAGTACCACATATGACACTATTACACAGCAATAGCCCGAAACCATCAAAGTGTTAACTTTGACCTTGATTTGTGACCTTGACCAGAGACTGTACTACAATACAACCATCTTTTGACAACCGTCCAGCAAAAAGAACACTAAACTATATTTACAATATTCCTGGTTTTCTCACCATTGTTCAGAGAGAAGTCCTTGACATCTTTATAGTCCTTCAGTTCAGTGGTCGGGCATTTGGAGACACACAAGGCAATGGACTTGATCTTCCTGTTGATGAGGTCAAGGTTGCAAGGATCCAGAAAGAAAACAAACCTAAACAAAACAAAAAATAGATATAGTCTGTTCAGTGTTGAAAGTTCATTATAATGCAAAACAAGAATCAAAAATATGACCGTATTGTAAATTACGTCTTTTGGGTCTATTTTAGCTGAATAAAAAATGTTAAAAATGTTGACATTCCTGCCTGACTGGACAGACCCATCTTTGTTGTTAAAACGCCTTTTATTCAAAGTCACCATGGGCAACCAGCCCATCAATAAAGCTTTCCCATTGTTTCAGTGAATCTAGGCCTTCAGGCTGTGTGCTGACAGAACGCTACAGCCCCAAACAATCAAGCATGTGTCAGACAAATAACAACAAGGTCCAACTAAAAGCCATGCTCTTCATGGATACCATAACAAAGGTTAAAATAAGGACATGTTCCAGGTTGTCCAGTGGACATCTCAACAAAACCTGGTTGTTTGTAAACTTTACAATGAAGGCAGCAACAAATCTCAAGAAAAATATAATTTAATAAGTATTGTACACTATTTACAAAATTTATTATACAAATGTTCTCTGGCAGCCATTTTATGGACTGTTAAGAGTGTCAGACTCTTTCAGGAGCTGCTGGAGTGGAACTTCCTTGTTCTCATCAGACTTTACAAGAGAGCAACAGCGTATTTAAGGCAGAGATTAAAGCAGAAAAAAATAATAATTGGGGGGCCTTTTCTACACTTAGAGGGTACCCAAACATCCCCTTCCACTACCCAATACAACTCATTTGAGAACTATTAGTTCATAGTACAGTATAGTAGTCCCTCGCTACTTTGCGGTTTGACTTTCGCAGACTCGCTCTTTCGAATTTTTTCAAAGTAAGATTGTACACGACACACAATTGTCAACTTTAATATTACTCACGTGATTGGGATGGTATGGGATAAAAAGTTAACGAGAGCAGGAACCAACCAATAGGACAAAATAAATAAATAAAAACTTTGGACAGACACCACCATTTAGTATCTTTCAATAAGCCTACACTGTAACGCAAGTCAAAAGAACTACACAGCCCAGAAGGCAACAGTGCTTCTAGTTGCTGCTTTCTGTCAAAATGGCAGGAATGGAGAGAAAGTTTAGCAACACAAAGTCAGAAGTAACATCTACAGTATCTATGAAGCTCACAGAACTGACAGGAAAGTCTCAAATAATCCTGAAGCTCAATTATCCACGTGCACATCAAAATGAACGGGGCGGTGGATTTCATCGCTGCAAGGCAGGTCTGCAGAATCAGAATCGAGCTGCTGGTCTGCAGAGCTGGTGAGTACCCATATAAAACTTGGCAGTACTGTACACAACATATACAGTATGTATGTTGTTAAAACTATGTAGGTTTAAGAGTTTAGAACTTTGCAAGTGCGTGCAATGGGTTTACAAAGTCTTAAAATATATATAAATATTAAAATAAATACTGTATAGTGTTCCTACTATGTGGTGGTGTCTGGAACGTAACCCCCACGATAATCGAGGGATTACTGTATACTGAGTACATGACCTTAGTAAGACCAGGAACCATCATTTTCCAGACTGACAGAATTCGGTTATTTCATTTAAAGGGATTATAACTACAGGATTTCAGCTCATCTAGTCATTTAATACTATTTATTTTCATCCATCCATTATCTTTTTTCTGCTTCGTCCATTTTGGGTCATGGGGGTCGCCGGTGCCCATGTCCAGCAATCACTGTGCGAGGAGCGGGGTACACCCTGGACGGGTCTCCAGTCCATCACAGGGACACATAAAAACAAATGAGACAAACGGTCATTCACTCTCTCTCACTCACACCTAGAGACAATTTAGAGTTACCAATCAGTCTAACATGCATGTTTTTGGTCTGTGAGAGGAAACTGGAGTACCCGGAGAAAAGCCATGCATGCACGGAGAGAACATGCAAACCACCTAGAAAGGCCTCCGGACCGAGATTTGAACTGGGGTCCTGCTCGCTGAGAGGCAGCAGCTCTACCAGTTGCATCACTGTACTGCCCTTGATTTATTTTCACATTTGATCATTTATTAAATTACATTTATCACAGTACAGTTCTCTCTCAGTGTGATTCTAAATATAATCAAGTTTGGTTAATCCAAACAGACACAACACTTGTTGTTGTTGTTGTTGTTAAAACACTGTGTAGAACTGAATGTAACAGATATTTATGATAAACTACAAACACCTGAAAGTGACTCTCAGAAAAACTTCCTGAGTTTAAGGTAAAAATTTAAATTAAACAGAGACAAACATTTTATTTATAATGTGGGACATATAAATATTTATCTTTTATTAAATGGTAAAAATGGTAAATGGAGCTTATATATATAGCGCTTTCCAGCCCCCTATGAGGGACCCCAAAGCGCTTTACAATACCAACCATCCACCCATTCATACACACATTCATACGGTGTTTTAGTGTTAATAATGTTTAATTATAAGAACTAAAGCATCAGATGCAGCCTCCTCTCTCCATGAGAGACATTCTCGAACCCTGAGTTCAGCGAATGTCATGTGCACAGGTTGCTCATGTCTGTACGATGATGATGATGCTCTGAACACTTTAACATTTAATACAAAGTCAGATTTTAGATACAAAAGTGATGAGGAGGTCGGGGGGTGTGGTGCAGGAGGAGGGGGTGATGGTGCATCAGTTCTGGTGTGTCTCCAGGCTGCAGTGATGTTTAATTAGTAGATGTTTAGTAATGTATCACTTTGAGTTAGTGTAGAGGGGTGTCCTCATTAGAAACAGTCCAGGAACCTGTGATTGGTGCTCTCACCTGCAGTCTGTCTCTGAGTCAGGAACACTGACATCACCTGCTGTGGATCAGACACAAAGACCTGCTCTGATTGGCTCAAACTGTGGCTCTGGTTCTCTTTGTTTGTTCAAAGTAGCGTCAGTTTAATCCCTGTATCATTATTAGATTGGAAAGCTTTAAAACGACCACAATGAAACACACATTTTTTTTGCCCTCTCTTTATTTCATGGATAACTTTAATCCCTGTCCATTTCACGGGACAAACTTGTGGCGAGATCCGACTATTCGAGACAAAAATAAGTTGTTGCAGACAAATGGAAACTGTCGACCCCTGTACAGTATAATGTTTACCATAATATGTGAAGTCAGTTAGAGCAAAGCACTTACTTTTTCTCCGACATGTCCCTGCCACTGAGAGGAACTCCCTCGACTCTGGTGTTATTCCGACCACACGTGTTGCCATAACTGTCGTACCCTGAGATGAGCCGAGAAGCACCTCCTGTGGCGATGGCAAAACCACATATACACCCCTGCAGGTGACACAGGTATGAGAAAAAACTGTAACACTTTATAAGGCTCCCCCTATAGATGCTAATAGTTTATACATTATTAAAGCTTCACTATGTAACTTTGTAATGCAGTCTAACTTTTCTAACAATATATTTTTAACATATTTCTTCACTCTGTCACTATCTACTGACAGACTGATGTTAGACAAAGTAATCTCTGAAAAAAACTATAGTCCCCTTGCTTCTCTATCAGCATTTATAAAAACACTAAAAACACAGAGTGACCCGGACAATGACCAGCCAATAAAAACAGAGTTGTTTGTCACGCCCCAACCCACGCCCCCGCCTGTCCCAGCCTCAGCGCCGCGCACGTTCTCATTCAAAGGATTGCAAAGCGATGCAGGACTGATTTGTATGTGACACAAATGTATTAAATATCCCTTCTTCATCCCAGAGCTGGACTTTTATTTTGTTTTTTTGCCAAAAGTCAAGTGATCGCTTCATCCTTCACTGACAGGAATGAGGAAGTCACGAGCGAATTAAATCATGTCCAACGTTGCTGCGTGAAGCTCTGCTGATTTCAGGGTGTTTTTGTGTTGTAGGACCAGTGATTCATGGTTTTATTATATTTTTTAGAACGTTTTATTAACATATAATCACAGAACTTTGCAGCGCTGAGACAGGACATGCAGAGGAGGTGGAGCATTCCAGACATTCCAGATCCACTGACAGAAACGAGGAAGTCACGAGCGAATTAAATCATGTCCAACGTTGCTGCGTGAAGCTCTGCTGATTTCAGGGTGTTTTTGTGTTGTAGGACCAGTGATTCATGGTTTTATTTTATTTTTTTAGAACGTTTTATACATATAATCACAGAATATTGAAGCGGCTCCGAGCGGACATTCAGCAGGAGGCGGAGCTGAAGAACTCAAGTTCAGCAGAAGCACGGACTGTGGCTCCCCCTCAGAGTCATATATGGCTCTGAGGGGGAGGGAGCAGAATGCTTTTCCCTGATGAAAATATTTCTAAGTCCCAGCGTTCTCCAGAAATTACATAGTGAACCTTTAATTCCTCTATAAACACTTTATAAACCATTAATAACTGCTCATTATGCATTAATTAAGGGTGACAGAGACAAAACTGACCAGTTAGTTGCCAAATAGTGAGACAAATCTGTTCACTATATATTTCATCTAGAGTTGTTATATTAAACATTTCAGACTAAGTTACCGTACTACCTTGTAAGTACAATAAGCATTCATAAACCTATTTATTTAGCATATAATAATGTACTTTATCACGCATTATAAGTATCTACAACTAATAATCAATGCAATTCTATAAAAAAAAGATAAGATCAATCAATAAAGTTATATTTTAATATAATATAATAAAAAAATATCAGTTAAAAAAATCGTAAAAAAATATATAAACTACGGTGCACCCACACCTGCCTCCACCCTCATTTGCTCTAATCTGGGCCACTGAGCAAGGCCCTTAACCCGAAGGTCCCGGGTTTGATCCCCAGTCATTGCACATCTCGTGGTGTCTCTGAGCAGGACACCTTACCCCCAGTTGCTCCCCACTGCTTACATAACTGCCCACTGCTCCACCTGGTGGTGGATGGGTTAAATGCAGAGAGCAAATTTCGCCATTGTATGGAAACATACAATGATTCAAGATTCGTTATTGTCGTTCACATCACATGTGGTACATGAGGTGGAACAAAACTATGTACACAGGTCCCAGTTACATCCAACAAAAACTCCAAATTGTAGAGAAAAACAGTAGTGATGACATTGCTGAAAATACACACATCATCATCATCATCATAGTATTATTATTATTATTATTATTATTATTATTATTACCATCTGCTGTCAAACAGGTCTCTCTTGAAAATGAGTTCTTGTGACTCAGTGAGACTACCTGAATAAATAAAGGGTAAATAAAAAATGTATTTGCCATCTATAAGGGGAGCCTTGTTGTAAAGTGATACTGAAAAAACAATTATATCAACAACTAGG
Source organism: Garcialebias charrua (assembly GCA_038048925.1). NCBI lineage: Eukaryota > Metazoa > Chordata > Actinopteri > Cyprinodontiformes > Rivulidae > Garcialebias > Garcialebias charrua. The sequence goes on from JBBPBX010030497.1 coordinate 18,100, forward strand.
AGAAACACACTGAAGAACACTGGCTTTAACTGCTTCTTTTAAAGATGCATGTCTTTACTAAATACCGTAGGTTATATCATCAGAGTCAGAGAATCTTTATTGTCATTCGCACCACATGTGGTACATGTGATGAAACGAGATTATGTACACAGGGTCCCAGTTACATCCAACAATAAAATGTAAAAGAAGAACAGTAATAACATCTAAGATATGAACTAAGAAAAACATCCGCTAACAATACACTAAGCACTAATATCATAGAAAAACATCACTCCAAACAGCAGCACGAACATGAGTCTGTGTGAGCAGATGGGCACGAATGAACACAGCAACATGAAACAGATCAGCAGCAACATGATGTGATATTTCACAGTGATTATTCAGGTTAGATATTCATGAGAAACAGCTTCAGGGTAGAAGCTGTTCCTCAGTCTAGTGGTTCTACATTTGATGCTCCTCAACCTCCGTCCTGAGGGGAGTGGGGCAAAAAGTGTAGCCGTTTTCACATTGCACAGCCCTCAACGGCCCGGCCCGACCCACCCCGCCTTCTAACCCGGGTTCGTCATGTTCGCATTTTCCTTTTCCGCCCGGGGTCCGCCCTCGTTTTGGAATCCGCCAAGAGGTGGTTCTAATCGGGCTGAGCTCCCGGGCCCAGTTTGACGTCATGTACTGCTCATCATTTGATTCGTTGTTTGCAGCAGGGGCGGGACTCGTTTTAACAACAACCTCAGCGCGAGCTGAATTTCATTAAAATTTAACTACAGAAACCCCTAAAAAAATGTGTTAGCTGAATTAGTTTTTCTGAGTTTAATTTTTGTTAATAACTGATTACAAATCAGCTTATGTTAGAACGTAAATAACACGAAGCACGCACCCATACAGAGCATTTCCGCCTTTTCATTAAAATATATCTAATATTCTCTAACTCTTGCGCGTAGCCAGGATTTTAAAATATAACTAATATTCTCTAACTCCTGCGCGTAGCCAGGATGTTACGTGGGGCGAATCCCTTATAGGAAAAGTGGACTCCTGAAAAAACCAATACGCCTCCGTGGCTGAGTGGTTAGAGCGTCGGCTTTCCACTCTAAATTTTATCTTGACCCGGGGGTCCCGTGGGTTCGCTTCCCACCTGGTTCAACTTATTTTACGTTTGTCTTTTATTGGAGAAAATAAAAAAAGGAGTTTGTGTTATGCCTGTGGTTAACACAAACTCCTTTTTTTTAAATCCAATAAAAGACTAACATAATATAAGTTGAACCAGGTGGGAAGCGAACCCACGGGACCCCCGGGTCAAGATAAAATTTAGAGTGGAAAGCCGACGCTCTAACCACTCAGCCATGGAGGCGTATTGGTTTTTTCAGGAGTCCACTTTTCCTATAAGGGATTCGCCCCTCGTAACATCCAGGCTACGCGCAAGAGTTAGAGAATATTAGTTATATTTTAATGAAAAGGCGGAAATGCTCTGTATGGGTGCGCGCTTCGTGTTATTTACGTTCTAACATAAGCTGATTTGTAATCAGTTATTAACAAAAATTAAACTCAGAAACACTAATATATATATTCAGCTAACAAATATTTTTTAGCGGCGTCTCCTCTCTTAAAACACTGTAAGCGCGCACACAAGAACTGCCCACCCACTTCAAGAGAACTGCCCACCCACTTCAAGGCGGCTGTCCGCAGAATGCGTAATGAGCGGGGGCGGGCCAGGCTGGGCTCAAGGCCAACCAGGGACGTGCTGGGCTGGGGAGGGCTGTGCAATGCGAAAACGGCTTGTGTGTGCTGGGTGAGTGGGGTCCTTCATGATGCAGGTGGCTCTCTTCCTGCATCTGGAGGTGTAGATGTCTGTGATAGTGGGGAGACTGACTCCAACAGTATGTCTTTTTTAAAGTGGGCGTTTTGTACAAATATTTTAATTTAAATAAGTCTCATACCTATGGATGTGCCAACTGTAGCTTTCAGCCACTGCTTGAATGACTTTAGCTTCTTCTTTGGTTGTTTAAACTTGTTAAAAACTCACGTTATATTGAGGATGCCTACATGCAACAAACACTTCTCTCTGCATGAGAAGTGGAGCACAGAACAAGCTGAAGTCTTACCATGCCGACACACAACAAGCTGAAGTCTTACCATGCCGACGCAGAACAGGGTGAAGACGATGAGCCATGGCACGTCCGTGCAGCTGTGCTCCTCCAGCGGTTTCCACTCGCTTTTACTCTGCCGAGACATGAAGCACACGACCTGGTGACCTGTTGCTGCTGCTGCCTCACCAAAACACAAACAAGCAACTGAGCTGTCCACAACACAGAAGAGCTGCTACAGCTGCTGCCCAGACGTGACGCTGACCCCCACGTTGTCAACAAACGCCATTTGTTTAACTCTCTTACCTCCGAGCTGCTGCAACAGCCCATGTTGGAACTCGGAGAAAGTAACTTCCACTCAAACTAAAGTGTCCAAAGTGTCGCCTGCGTTTGTTTGTCCTCTTTCGTCACTAGTTGTGTTGGTAAAAAGAAAAAAGTACATTAGTTTGTGCCTGGTTTCATTGGTCTTTGTCCTCACAGGTAAACGCGGAAGAAGACGACTTAAAAACCAAACAGCATGGTGCCTTCAAAGACAGGCAGCTAACTTCAGCACTGCTTTGGGTTAAAATCGTTTGTACAATTTTTTGCTCAGTGCGTTAGTTATAATTTTCTTAAGCACATCCAAGCATATAACAACTGAATACTAAAAATTGAATGAATTAACTTCTACCCACGTTTGCAATGCAGTCTACATTTAGCATGTTGGTAATGTTTGCTTACAGCTGTTGCAGTTTATCGATGGTGATAAGGGAATATTACTTGGTGCAGTGAATGCAGCACAACTAGTTGAACGCGAACTGAATATTGTAGTTTGGCGCCACCTGCTGGATCAAAAAGCAGAACTTTTCATTCATTCATTCAACCTTTATTTATACAGGCTAGCCTCGTTGAGTCACGGGGACTCATTTACAAGAGGGACCTGTCTCACTCACACCAAACAACCATCCACTCTCACACCTAGGGTCAATTTAGAGTCACCAATCAGCCTAACAAGCATGTTTTTTGGTCTGTGGGAGGAAACCGGAGTACCCGGAGGAAACCCACGCATGCACGGGGAGAACATGCAAACTCCACCCAGAAAGGCCCCGGACCGGGATTTGAACCGGCAACCTTCTCGCTGAGAGGCAGCAGCTCTACCAGTTGTGCCACCGTGCTGCCCAAGAACTGTTGATTGAGAGGCTAATTATTGATGAAAATAATCAAGTACAGCTATTGCGCCGCGCCAGTTTATCTAACTAATATCATTTGGTGCTGATGGTTGTGCAAACTATTTATCCATAAAGCAGGTGAGTAAGGAGAAAATATTTACGGTATTTACTTACTCAAATGGCTTACTTTAGTGGCGCAGTAGTTAGACAGTGGGCCTGTGATCGGAAGATCGCCGGTTCAAGCCCCGGTACCGACAAGACAACATTACAATATGTGGGTGGAAAAGGTGAAACACCCACACCTGCCTCCACCCTCATTCACCCCACTCTGGGCCCTTGAGCAAGCCCCTTAACCCCCACCATCTGCTCCCTAAACAGGTCTCTCTTGAAAATGAGTTCTCCTGGCTCAATGAGACTACCTGTATAAATAAAGGGTAAACGAAAAACATGAAGGATTTGTCCTTTTTTATATTATCGTTCAAACAGACGATTTGTCTAGTTGGACAGAACGAGGCAAGTAAATAAAACCAAGTTTAAAAACATACTTGTGTTATGTACGTTCATCTGCAGTGTTAGTAAAACATCTTATGAAACACTGGACTAATTTTTATTAACTCTGAAAGTAATCATAGGAAATGCATATATGAAATAGGTAAAGTTTTGAAGGCAACTCCATTCAGGATGGCCGCCCCAGCTAACTGACATTAGCAAACACGTAAATTAATATAACTCAGCCAGTTTTACAGACAATGAGCAAAATGTTGGCGTGTTAGCTGAGCATCATCCTTAACGCGTAATCTGAAGACTATAAGGTGCAACGTGTTTGCTTACAACTTTGGCATTTATTGTTAGAGTTGACACTGTGTCTGTTAGTAAAATATCTTGTGAAAAATGATGTGCACAACTCATTGTCATTGGAGTCCATCAGATTTGAGATGCCTGCCAGAGCTTATTGACATTAGCCAACACAAAAATGGCTATAGTCAACTTTACAGGAATGGAGCCTATTTGGGCTTTGTAGCTCAGCTCACCTCGTGCTTGGAGGGCTTCAGATTTTGTAAGACCTAAAAAATTCCCATAATTGCTCTTGTAACATATTTTACAAGGTTTTATAAAAGAGCCATGACATCACCTCTTTTCAGCTCGAAAAAGTTTAAAACTCCCATGAATGACAGTGGGTGATCTGCATTCCTTTAGGGAATGCTATGACTTCCATTTTTTTAAAAAATAGCATTGGCAGTCATTTCTGAACTTTACATAATTACAAAGTACAGATAGTTTGTCCCTAACTCTGGCAAGATTGCTGTAGATTTATATCATGTAAGTAGGCCTGTCATAACAAATTTTGCTGGGCGATTAATTCTCAGGAATTATTGCGATAAACAATCCAATTGTTTGAAATTTGACAATAATTAGTCATTCTTGTCAAATTTAAGAAGAAATGTTGGTTAATTTTTTTAGAGTGTAGTACCTTTTTTGACCATCGGATGGCAGTGTAAGACTGTTTGAACCGAAGGGTGGATAGTGAGGGAGCAAGCAACGTGTCTCTTTGAAGAAAAATGGGAGGGAGGCCCCTTGGCGTGACATGGGCTGTTTCTCGTTACTTTTCGGTTCTCAAAATGGCGGATGCTTGGTGTTGTTTGAGTTCTTTAGCATAGCTTTTTTCACACAAAGCTTTTAATTAAAAATAAAACAGTAAACAAGTTCTCAGCTTCTTTTTTGGAGAGAAAAACAACTTTTTGCATGAAGGCACGGGTTTCAACTGTGAATTTTGGAGCTTTGAAAAAATTGAGTTTTTTTTACCCCGAGTTCGCCCTGTTAGCTTAGCTCGTAGCTTAGCTTCTCAGCTTAGCTGCATTTAATGATCCAAAAACGCGATTTTGGATGGTTAAAACAGATTTTAAGAAGAAAAGAGAAAGGGATGGGTCAGTGAAGAGTACCCGAGTCGAGACTTTTGTCATGCAGTGTCTTCAGTAGAAAGAGAGAGACATGAAGAAACAATAAAGCCGATAAATGAAAATGAGGTTGATAATTTTCCTTTATCATGCAATTAATAGATTTATTGTTTATCGCAACATGCCTACATGTAATCTAGTCTTTGGTTCAAACACGGATGAACATTGTACAGTATACCATTTAATAGCTCAAATTGTAGATTATCAACTGGGATGCATCCAGATCCAGAGCACACATGGGAACCCTTGTGAATGTGAAGAACGTACGAGCAGCAAAGCAGATGTTCAGTGGCGTTACATTTTAATCAAAATGAAATCAAACTTGCATGGAAACATCTGCCCAGAGATCCTGCTCACCCTGTGATGAAACAGCTCCTGCGGCCTCTCGTCTCCTGAATCCCAGTCTCAAGTGATTCCCGCTGATGCTGCTTTGGCAACAGTGTCCAAGGACAACAAAAGTTCCTGGATCCCCATCTGAGGCACCAGTGCCAGTGCTGCATGTGTTCGGCAGAGATCAGTGTGAGGAGATGTAGTGCGTCACCGTCCTGGCCTGCTCACGCTCCGGTCCGAGATCCAGTCATTCTTCATGTAGAGTGTAACACGAGGATAAACAATCTGTCTTTTCTCACTTTCCTTCAAGATAGAAAATGTTAGCCAATCTGAAGCTGGGGGCATGCAGTGAATTAGTTATACAAAGCAACAAACAGGATGTCAGCAGGTCTGCTGAGGGTTCTGTAAAAAAATTACAGCGCATTCAGACATACAAACTTTTGTATTATTTTGACGTTAACCCGGTTCAGAGCCATGTTTAAATACCGAACTGACTCAGTCCAAGATGGCTAAAGAAGCAAACAATGATGAGTGATTTACTGAAGACTGTACCCTATAAACCACAGAGCTCTGACAGCGGTGGTACACAGCTTCACTGTAAAATGAACGTCAGCTCTGTGCCTAACTAGGTGACAGTAACGTGGCATACCGATGTTCAGACTGTTGTCCTGTGATCAACGCTTTCCACTTTACAGTGACAGTGTCTGGTCCTATCAACTATAAAAACAATCAGAACAAACAATTTTGGAATAAACTAACCATGCAGCATTCTGGTAATCCACTTTGATTAATAAAACCCTAACAAAACTGACTGTTTTATCAAGAAGGATTTTGATTAACATTCCATGAAAACTTTAGTCAAACAAATCCAAACTAACAAAAACAGCTGTGTCTTCTGAATATTTCCACAGAAGTTTCTTTAACTGTTTGGTTGAAGGACTGGGAGATAAAGTTAGAGAGGCCAGACTGAGATACATGTCCAGAGGAGGGACAGTGGGTACCGTATTTTCTGGCGTATAAGTCGCTCAAAAAACACATCACGAAGAGGAAAAAAAGCAAAGCTTCGGCATATAAGTCACATTCATTATGCATCACCACTGAACCGTCATCGTTATTATGCATTTATTTAATGGTTAAAACAGCTTCATTTCGCCTGAGCAGCACAGCGCCATCCATCCATCCATTGCTGCCAGAGCGGCTAGTTCTCCAGCATTCCTCCGCCTGCACAAGCTGAGTGAAGCGAGCGCGCATCGGAGGACTCACTGTTGCAGTTGTTAGATATTTAAAGTATCGGTCAAAAATTGCGTTATGATTATGGGAAAAAATATATATAAATATATATGTAAGTCACTTCGACATATAAGTCGCAGGACTGACAAATCTATGCAAAAAATTGCGACCTAAACCCCAGAAAATACGGTATATTGGTAGAAGGGTGTTATAAAGCAGCTGCCAGGAAACAGACAAAGAGGAGATGCAGATGCAGTTAGAGAGGACATGGAGGTAGTTGGAGTGAGGAAGAGGATGCAGAGGAAAGAGTGAGATGGAGGAGGACTCACTGTGGAGACCCCTGAGGAGGGAACTGATCAAATTAGAAGAAGAAGGAGAAGATTCAACTGGCTGCTGAGTGGATCTTCATCCAGCTGGTACCTCTGCTGGTTGTGTGGGCTCACGTCAGTTCCTTCGGAGGTCCAGCAGCTTGGCTCAGGGTGGATTCATGTGTTCAGCCCTTCAGAAGAAGTCCAGATCCCATTGATCCACATGCAGTTGGCAGTCCAAATAAAACCCTTTTTGTTGCTCATTGAGGCCGTTCAGACCTGTATTTGTTGCTTTTTTCAATCCGATTGCTCAGGACAGAATTTAACAGCAGATCTAAACAGCTCCTTGAACTCCTACGACACCTGAGGTATAGAAGGGTTTTCTTTTTATATGTAAATTTGTTTTAAATACCTTTATCTAGAGTTGATTTTTTTTTTTTTTTACTTATTTTTGAAAGTTGTTGCAGATGCATCAAACTATAGGAATCAACTTTGATCAGTAAATATGCAAACAGAAAACATCTGAAGGTGTCTTAAAACAGGAGGGCTTTCTCTTTTTGGATTTGTATGCATGCCATTGTGCATTCCTCTACACAATTCAAAGCCATAAAGTGTAAAGATGTGCTGAGGTGCAGATGTTTATAGGTTTATTAGGCCTGCATTTAAGCCAGAATTTCAGTGTAAACTAAATCCAGCTGTTACACTAGGCCTTCGTCCATATGCTTCATTTAAGATGCAGGTTAATTATCAAACAACAGGTTCTATTAAAAGTGCAACATGTTATCTGTAGACGTTACAGATTGTATATTTTTGTCCTGCCTGCCATAGCATTACTTTCTAAGCAGGATTTTGAAAAAAAAAAAAAGTTTTTCATTCAACCTTTATTTATACATGTTAATCCCATTGAGCCTCAGGGACTCATTTACAAGAGAGACCTGATTTCTTAAAAAAGAGTGATGACATTGGATAACAACGACAACAATAGACAGTCATAAAATAGGCATAGACATACACATTTTAAGTTTCTCTTTTTTTAACAAATCAAAACAAAATGCCAACCAAAAGGACAATCAATAGGAATAGTAGCAAAGAACAAACAAAAACAAAAACATAAAAAAAACTAGATTATAAGGCAATTTAGGAAACTAAAAAAGGAACATCACTGTAAATGGAAACATGGTATTTAATTAAAAATAGTAAATTGACTTAAATCAGTTTTCATCAAATAGTGATTAAGACTCACTTTTAGTAAGTTACTTGTAATTTGTGGTCAAAAAATCTCAGTAGCTCAGTTAACTTGAGCTCGTTTCATTTAGAAAAAGTAAGTTTTTGATAAGTGTGAACAAATCCCGTATCATATCGCGATAAGAACATCTCGCGCATGCTCAGAATAGAACCACACACGCACACTGCGCATGCCTCATTTTTGAGCGCGTTTCACTCTTCTCTTGGGAAATATCGTAACAGATACCAGTAAGTATGTTTTTTTAATCATAATGTATGAAGTTGGTATTAAAATGTTTTTTAACAGGCGATGTTGGTGTGCATTTCTCGCAGAAATATGGGTATTGTCTCAGCTCGTGTTAGCTAACGGTAGAGCTAGCCAACTAATGATATTTAACATAAACCTAGCTAGTGGCAATATTCCACAATATAATTTTAAATTTTCGTTTGAGGCAATTGTGCTCTCGCGTGCCGTGGAAGTTAAAAGTCGCAGGGAAAAGAAAGGTGGAGGCACGCGGGGTGTCTTCCCCCAGTTGCTTCTTAGCAGCTAAGCTAAAAAGGATACACGAGTCTGTCAAGTCTCCCGTTTTGGCCGGGAAACTACCGTATTTTACCCCTCTTTCCCGTCGTGATCCCGAATTATTATTTTCCCGGAAATCTCCCGTATTATAATATTATTTAAAAAAAAAAAAAAAACATTCCGGTGCCTCTGTCACTAGCCTCGCGAGAACTGCCACCTGCAGTCGCCTCGGTGGCAGTTCTCGCGATGTTACTGCTGGCGCGGTCGAGAGCAAACCCGGAAAAACACAGAGATGGATGTAACGAGAAGTAACGAGAGAGGACGCGTACCTGCCAAAAAAGTTAAGATTTCGTGTAAATATGTTGAAAAATGGGACAGCGAATTTATTTTCCTAAAGTTTATGCGTTTTTTAAGATTTGTAACTGCGACTTTAGTCTCATGGGGGAAGGAACGATGTCCGTCAGCATGAAAAATCCGTCAAGCACAAAGGTAGGCTTATCAGATTGTGACCACATAACTGGTTTGAAAGAGGCTGATAGGTAGTTATTTTAGATTTCTTGTAAACCTGTCTTAAAATGTTAGGGGTCCTGGACTTTGGTTGGCTAGTGCAGGGGGCTGCAACCTGCGGCTCTGGGGCCACATGTGGCTCTTTGGTCCCTCAGCAGTGGCTCCTCCAAGCTTTGATCAAAACTAACTTTAAACTGAATTTTATTTGTTCTTATAACAACAAAAAGGGCTAGTTTTAGCAGTTTTTCCTGTCATTTCCTTTGCAAATGTGTGAATACTAGAACTAATAGAAGGAGTAAAACACAAGTTAACTTTATTTATTTGAAGTAGGATATTTAATTTTTCCACAATTAAAATAATTTACCTAGACCTGCATAGTTCATTATTTTATTTTTTAATTGGGAAAGATCACATTATTTTTTCCTTCTTTATGATAATCTGGTCTTTTTTAGTCTTAAAATGTAAAAATATCAACAAATCATTAGATATTTTCAGCTTTACAATGGCCAGAAAACTACCGGTCAGAAAATTGTCCTTTAACAAACTTAAAGTGGTCTGTGGGCCACCAGTTGAGAATCCCAGTTGGCTCCGGAAACATTTAATTTAGTGAACAAAGGGGCAGAAATGGCTCTTTTGATCATAAAGGTTGTAGATCCCTGGCCTAGTGGGGTGGCTCGGCGTACCCGGCAGAAAATTTCCCTTATTTTTAAATACAAAACTTGACAGGTGACGAGTGAGTCGCACAGACTGCAAACACTTAAAAAAATAATAGCAACCTGAACCAAACGTTTGGTTCTGCTGCCCCTTGGCTTGTTGATCACGGATCAGACAGGCCACCAGCAAACCTCCCATTTCAGTCTGCTCAACAACTACTAGCTAGCTTCTGTTAGCTGTGCAAAGGGTCCCTGTGTGAAACGGTGAGCATCTTCTTCTTTCGGCTTTTCCCTTTTCAGGGGTCGCCACAGCGAGTCATCCTCCTCCACCTCACTCTGTCCTCTGCATCCTCATGTCCTCACTCCAACTACCTTCATGTCCTCTCTAACTGCATCCATATATCTTCTCTTTGTCTTTTTCCTGGCAGCTGCAGCTGCATTTGTACTCGGACCCACACAAATAACTGAGCTTGGCATGTAATGAATAAGTGATTATTCTCATGTGTAATGTAATTCGAACTGTAAAACTAAAATAGTTTTTTTCTTAATTTTCTAATTTATAACCACAAGTCTGGTTAATGTTATTACAGGAAATCCCTGTTTGGAAAAGCATCTTTAAGCTTGAAGAATGGCAGGCACAATTCCCTTTATTGGTGACGCTTCATGTGAGTAAAATCCATCACCATTAAATGACTTATTCATTTATCTATTCATCTTAAACATCAGAATGAATGTGTCATAAGGCCCTCTCACACTTGAACGTTTTAGACAACTCATGCCAACTTGTGAAAATTTAGGAGATATCTATCCACATTATTCCTACGTCCCATGATGCTTTGCGCGAAATGTGCACACGACTTCCGGTTGACCGGAAACACCGTTTGTTTACATGCGAGTAATACAGTTGAAGACAGTCCAAACTTTGTTGTTTTAGTTCATTAAAAATGTGGGAACACCACTCGTTTTGTTAAAAGAGGAGGGACAAATAAAAAGAAATAACAGATGTGACCTGATCGCGCTGACATAATTTAAAAATACATAAATAGCGAACGCGTTTGCTCCGGCCTCTCGGCTAAGGTTTGTTAGCAGCTATCTCGGCTAAAAATACCGGTCGCATCTGAGATCTATCGTTTTAAGACAGTAAATCATCCAAAACTCTCATTAATATCCCTCCCCGAATAAAAAGAAATAACAGATGTGACCTGATCGCGCTGACATAATTTAAAAATACCTAAATAGCGAACGCGTTTGCTCCGGCCTCTCGGCTAAGGTTTGTTAGCAGCTATCTCGGCTAAAAGTACCTGTCGCGTCTGAGATCTATCGTTTTAAGACAGTAAATCTTCCAAAACTCTCATTAATAAACCCTCCCCGAATAAAAAGATGTTACCTGATCGCGCAGACATAATTTAAAAATACATAAATAGCGAACGCGTTTGCTCCGGCCTCTCGGCTAAGGTTTATTAGCAGCTATCTCGGCTAAAAATACCGGTCGCGCCTGACATATATCATTTTAAGACAGTAAATCATCCAAAACTCTCATTAATAAACCCTCCCTGAATAAAAAGAAATTACAGATGTTACCTGATCGCGCAGACACAGCCATAGAGTAGGATGCAGGAACACTCTTTCTTTGTTTTGGGTCCGTGTTGAAAACACTGTTGTTTTAGCCAAAGATTTAGCTTGGTCCGGTTGTTGGTGCAGCCGCGAACAGCACAGCAGGTACCTGAACCCCGGTAGGACATTTCAGTAAACGTTCCGTTTAAACAAAAGCTGTGTTTGCTCCGATAAAATGAATGAAAATAACTTTCAAAAACACCCGCGATCCATACTCCGCCAATGGAATACAGGCACTTCCGGTGTCGGACAGGAAGTACAATGCACATTCGCTTCTACAGTGACACCCTCAAGAATATTGTGGATAGTGCAGCTATGTTTACTCTTTAAGATTTTTATTCCTGTTAATGTGACGAGACATTTCCATTTATTAACAGATGACAGCATTGATGAAACATATGGTGTGAATGTGCAGTTTGAATCTGATGAAGAGGTAAAGGTTTTTTTTCATGATGTTACAGGTAGTCCCCGACTTACGAGCGAGTTCCGTTACAACGAGGCGCTCGTAACACGGAAATCTCGTAAATTGGAACGGCCGCCACGTGTCTCGTAAGTCCGGAATTTCGCTCGTAAGTTGGAACGGTTTTGCTAGCGCGACTACAAACACTTGTTTTTCATCGAAAAACTGCTTATGAGTGCATAAAAATGATCGGAAACGTGTGTCCACATGTTTAGCTAACGAACTGTGGTGAAAAAACACAGAAAAACACGGTATTTTTTGCGTTTTTTCCAAAAATTCGCCAGCTCGTAAGTCCGGAACCTCGTAAGTAAGAGCGCTCGTAAGTTGGGGACTACCTGTATATTCCTTTTTGTTCTCAGCTTTCTGCACAACGAACTGACCCTCATTGAAAATAAGATTCACCTGACTTTGAATTTCACTGATGAAAGTTATTGTAAATTTTGTCCTCAAAAGCTTTGGAACATCCAGATGTTTGTGCTCAAAATAAATTATAAAAGTAATCATTTTTCTGGTTTGCAGGAAGGAGATGAAGACCAGTTTGGAAAAGTACGAGATGAACACTCAGATGAATACGGTGAAGGAGATATATTATTATTAATAATAATAATTAATATTTTGAAATTGTTTGTGTTTTTCACACGCACAGTTCAGTATTGTACCATGCTGGCGAGTGCTCAGAGTGAAGCAGAAAAGGAACGTATCATAGGGAAAATGGAGTCGGATCAGGAGCTGTCAAAAATCGTCTACCAGCTTCAGGAGACCGAGAAGGAGGACATACAGTAATTTGGGTAAGACTTCCTGTTTGTGAAGTTATGCCATAAAACCATTTGTCTGTGTGGACCGTCACAGCTCGGTTTTGTTTTCTAGGAAGAGCGATCTCGCAGGGAGAGGATAAATGGAGCTTATTTATATAGCGCTTTCCAGCCCCCTGTGAGGAGCCCCAAAGTGCTTTACAGTACCAGCCATCCACCCATTCATTCAGACATTCATACACCGGTAGTGGTAGCCTTCCTTGCAAGGCGCCATCCAGACCTACCGGGAGCAACTCGGGGTTAAGTGTCTTGCTCAGGGACACAACGACACATGGTGGGCGGATGCGGGATTCGAACCTCCAACCTTCCGATCAGGGGTCGACTGCCATTACCACTACACCACGGCCGCCCCAGGGTGAGGAAGTCTCGTGTTGATGACTTGGAAGCAATGGACATTGGCCATGGAGAGGTAAATACTGTCACATTTACATACATACCGGTACATACATACTTGCATACATACATGTACATGTACACGTACATATATACATGCATACATACATACGTACATACATGTACATACCGGTACATGTACATACCGGTACATGTACATACCGGTACATGCATGTACATACCGGTACGTGTACGTGCGTGTACATACCGGTACGTGTACGTGCGTGTACATACCGGTACGTGTACGTGCGTGTACATACCGGTACGTGTACGTGCGTGTACATACCGGTACGTGTACGTGCGTGTACATACCGGTACGTGTACGTGCGTGTACATACCGGTACGTGTACGTGCGTGTACGTGTACGTGCGTGTACATACGTGTACGTGCGTGTACATACCGGTACGTGTACGTGCGTGTACATACCGGTACGTGTACGTGCGTGTACATACCGGTACGTGTACGTGCGTGTACATACCGGTACGTGTACGTGCGTGTACATACCGGTACGTGTACGTGCGTGTACATACCGGTACGTGTACGTGCGTGTACATACCGGTACGTGTACGTGCGTGTACATACCGGTACGTGTACGTGCGTGTACATACCGGTACGTGTACGTGCGTGTACATACCGGTACGTGTACGTGCGTGTACATACCGGTACGTGTACGTGCGTGTACATACCGGTACGTGTACGTGCGTGTACATACGTGTACGTGCGTGTACATACGTGTACGTGCGTGTACATACGTGTACGTGCGTGTACATACGTGTACGTGCGTGTACATACGTGTACGTGCGTGTACATACCGGTACGTGTACGTGCGTGTACATACCGGTACGTGTACGTGCGTGTACATACCGGTACGTGTACGTGCGTGTACATACGTGTACGTGCGTGTACATACCGGTACGTGTACGTACGTGTACATGCATGTACGTGTACATACGTGTACATGCATGTACGTGTACATACGTGTACATGCATGTACGTGTACATACGTGTACATGCATGTACGTGTACATACGTGTACATGCATGTACGTGTACATACGTGTACATGCATGTACGTGTACATACGTGTACATGCATGTACGTGTACATACGTGTACATGCATGTACGTGTGCATACGTGTACATGCATGTACTGTACGTGTGCATACGTGTACATGCATGTACGTGTGCATACGTGTACATGCATGTACGTGTGCATACGTGTACATGCATGTACGTGTGCATACGTGTACATGCATGTACGTGTGCATACGTGTACATGCATGTACGTGTGCATACGTGTACATGCATGTACGTGTGCATGCATGTACGTGTGCATACGTGTACATGCATGTACGTGTGCATACGTGTACATGCATGTACGTGTGCATACGTGTACATGCATGTACGTGTGCGTACGTGTACATGCATGTACGTGTGCGTACGTGTACATGCATGTACGTGTGCGTACGTGTACATGCATGTACGTGTGCGTACGTGTACATGCATGTACGTGTGCGTACGTGTACATGCATGTACGTGTGCGTACGTGTACATGCATGTACGTGTGCGTACGTGTACATGCATGTACGTGTGCGTACGTGTACATGCATGTACGTGTGCGTACGTGTACATGCATGTACGTGTACGTACGTGTACGTACGTGTACGTACGTGTACGTGTATGTACGTGTACGTACGTGTATGTACGTGTACGTACATGTACGTGTGCATACGTGTACATGCATGTACGTGTGCATACGTGTACATGCATGTACGTGTGCATACGTGTACATGCATGTACGTGTGCATACGTGTACATGCATGTACGTGTGCATACGTGTACATGCATGTACGTGTGCGTACGTGTACATGCATGTACGTGTGCGTACGTGTACATGCATGTACGTGTGCGTACGTGTACATGCATGTACGTGTGCGTACGTGTACATGCATGTACGTGTGCGTACGTGTACATGCATGTACGTGTGCGTACGTGTACATGCATGTACGTGTACGTACGTGTACATGCATGTACGTGTGCATACGTGTACATGCATGTACGTGTGCATACGTGTACATGCATGTACGTGTACATACGTGTACATGCATGTACGTGTACATACGTGTACATACATGTGCGTGTACATACGTGTACATACATGTGCGTGTATGTACGTGTACATACATGTACGTGTATGTACGTGTATGTACATGTACATACGTGTACATGCATGTACGTGTGCATACGTGTACATGCATGTACGTGTGTGTACGTGTGCATACGTGTACATGCATGTACGTGTGCATACGTGTACATGCATGTACGTGTGCATACGTGTACATGCATGTACGTGTGCATACGTGTACATGCATGTACGTGTGCATACGTGTACATGCATGTACGTGTGCATACGTGTACATGCATGTACGTGTGCATACGTGTACATGCATGTACGTGTGCATACGTGTACATGCATGTACGTGTGCGTACGTGTACATGCATGTACGTGTGCGTACGTGTACATGCATGTACGTGTGCGTACGTGTACATGCATGTACGTGTGCGTACGTGTACATGCATGTACGTGTGCGTACGTGTACATGCATGTACGTGTGCGTACGTGTACATGCATGTACGTGTGCGTACGTGTACATGCATGTACGTGTGCGTACGTGTACATGCATGTACGTGTGCGTACGTGTACATGCATGTACGTGTGCGTACGTGTACATGCATGTACGTGTGCGTACGTGTACATGCATGTACGTGTGCGTACGTGTACATGCATGTACGTGTGCATACGTGTACATGCATGTACGTGTACATACGTGTACATGCATGTACGTGTACATACGTGTACATGCATGTACGTGTACATACGTGTACATGCATGTACGTGTACATACGTGTACATACATGTGCGTGTATGTACGTGTACATACATGTACGTGTATGTACGTGTATGTACATGTACATACGTGTACATACATGTACGTGTACGTACGTGTACATACATGTACGTGTACATACATGTACGTGTACATACATGTACGTGTACATACATGTACGTGTATGTACATGTACATACATGTACATACATGTACTGTACATACCAGTACGTGTATATACATGTACGTGTACATACATGTACGTGTACATACTAGTACGTGTACATACTAGTACGTGTACATACATGTACATACCAGTACGTGTACATACATGTACATACCGGTACGTGTACATACATGTACATACATGTACGTGTACATACATGTACATACATGTACGTGTACATACATGTACGTGTATGTACGTGTATGTACATGTACATACGTGTACATACTAGTACGTGTACATACATGTACATACCAGTACGTGTACATACATGTACATACCGGTACGTGTACATACATGTACATACATGTACGTGTACATACATGTACATACATGTACGTGTACATACATGTACGTGTATGTACATGTACATACGTGTACATACATGTACGTGTACATACATGTACATACATGTACGTGTACATACATGTACGTGTACATACATGTACGTGTATGTACATGTACATACATGTACTGTACATACCAGTACGTGTATATACATGTACGTGTACATACATGTACGTGTACATACATGTACGTGTACATACTAGTACGTGTACATACATGTACATACCGGTACGTGTACATACATGTACGTGTATGTACATGTACATACATGTACATACGTGTACATAAATGTATGTGTACATACATGTACGTGTACATACATGTACGTGTACATACAGGTACATACTACATGC
>JBBPBX010030498.1:0-35145 GCA_038048925.1 Garcialebias charrua
AACGCTTCAAACAAAAAGCTTTGTGAGCTAAAGGTCAAGTGATGAGAGCGGGAACCTTCCACCAAACACAGGCAACAACGAGTGGCTGTGAACGCTGCTCACGAGTCGACATTGGTTTTGGCTCAGTGAGAACATCAGAACGGACTGAAATAGTGCACGTGGTTTGTGCAGACGCACGTATCTCTACACAACTTAGCCATGACATGAAGCTCTTCAGGAAACACACTCACACATTTGATCATCTATTTTTAAAAAAGTCTGCAGACAGTGTGAAGGATACAAGGAAGCGATGCATGATGTGTTCTATTTTAAGGATTCTATTTACTGCTTCAAGTGAAAGAAAAAGAGCTTCAAGAACTATTTTAAATGCAAGTCAGGAACTACTGAGTCAGTTTAAGGCTTTGCACGTTCAAACACGTCAAACAAAGACCTTGTAACAGAATCAGTGAACCTCTTTCTTTGTCATCGGAGAGGCTTGGGTTAGTCATTTTTGCAATTTCATAAACAAACGTGACGCACAAAACGTGTCCAATCTGAAAGTGGAAATGGGACATTTTGTTTTGTAATAAACCAAATGGAAAAAGTCAATCTGTTTTTAAATGTGACCCTGCAGAGGAAGAAATTTGTTTTTTTTTAATCAGGTATTTGCCGTTTTAGGCAAATTAAAATAACTTCTTTTTTTGGTAAAAACCTAAGGAGACAAATTGTGCATTTTGAATTAGAAATGGGCGGCACAGTGGCACAGACATGTTGCATCTCAGCGAGAAGGTCGCTGGCTCAAATCCCAGACGGGGGATTTTCCAGGTGGAGTTTGCAGGTTCTCCAAACTCTAAATTATCTCTAGGTGTGAGTGAGTGAATGGTTGTTTGTCTCGTTTGTCTCTAGTGTCCCCCTCCCTCCACACAGCGATTGCTAGATATGGGTATCAGTGACCCCCGTGACCCACAAAGGAAGAAGCGGGTAAAAGATGATGGATGGATGGATGGATGGATGGATGGATGGATGTGGGTACCAGTTACCTGCATGACCCAAAAAGGAATAAGTGGGTAAAAGATGATGTATGGATGGATGGATGGATGGATGGATGGATGGATGGATGGACGGATGGATGGATGGATGGATGGATGGACGGACGTGGGCACCAGTGACCCAAAAAGGAAGAAGCAGGTACAAGATGATGGATGGATGATGGACGGATGGATGGATGGATGGATGGATGGATGGACGGACGTGGGCAACAGTGACCCCTGTGACCCAAAAAGGAAGAAGTGGGTAAAAGATTATGTATGTACCGGTATGTATGTATGTATGTATGTACCGGTATGTATGTACCGTATGTATGTATGTATGTATGTATGTATGTATGTATGTATGTATGTATGTATGTATGTATGTATGTATGTATGTATGTATGTATGTATGTGTGTGTGTGTGTGTGTGTGTGTGTGTGTGTGTGATTGTGTGTGTGTGTGTGTGTGTGTGTGTGTGTGTGTGTGTGTGTGTGTGTGTGTGTGTGTGTGTGTGTGTGTGTGTGTGTGTGTGTGTGTGTGTGTGTGTGTGTGTGTGTGTGTGTGTGTGTGTGTGTGTGCGTTGGTGCAAGCGTATTGGCCCGCCTATGCGCCAGACTACGTACCGACATTATCGGGACATTTGGTATTAGCCAGCCTTTGCCAATGTCTGGATAAAACACAGATTGTATCCAAATATATTAATATGTAAACATTGTTTTTTCTCATCAATATCAGCGTAACTTGTGGCTAATAGGCTGCCTGGATGAGTTGGAGTGTGCTTTAACACTTAAAATTGTTTTAATAAAAAGTTATTTACATTTATAAAATTGGCTGGCTACGCACCTCCCAGGGTATTTGTGTGTGGTGTGTATGTTTTTGTGTATCGGTTGCATTTATTGCAGCCGTGTGTGTGGCTCACTGACACACATGGCGCCAAACTGCAACGCCCCTCCTCTCGTGATGTGGAGACCGCGCGAAACTCCAACGCCGCCCCTCCTCTCGTGATGTGGAGACCCTGTAGTGGGCGGGGGCTCAGGGCGGGGCCTCAGGTGACCGAGTTTTTAAAAGTTAAAGCCCCTTGAGCTTACACGTGCAGAGTTATGGCGTCGTGTGTTGAGTGCATGTAGGTGAGCGGAGATTATTTTTGGAGAGCGATTTAAATAAAATTTTGCAGCGGTAGGTGGACAGAGTGTCAGAGTGTATTGACTTCATTCAGGTAAGAATTAAAAAAAATTTTGTTGCTTTTGATGACATCATCTCAAGGAAATGTTAACCTAATCCAGTAGTAACGTGACTTTAACCGCAGCGTCACAAACTGTGAAGACTGTAGAAAACTTTATCAACATTTAGATAAATTAGGAAGTATCTGTGCATGAGTTTTGAGTGCGTGAAGAAAGACGCAGCTCAAACTAGCTGCGGCTAGCGTTAGCATGTAACGTAACTTCACTTCAGAAGCGTGACAACCTTTCAACGCTGTTGAAAACTTTTATAGACATTTATATAAATCAGCGATACTATATATGCATCACTTGTGGATGTTTTTAGTGGTTATTTAGAGTCTTAACGCGACGAAGACAAAATTAAACGCACGTCGCGTTAGCGTCACTACCGTGAACGTGTCACGTCACAATAACAGCGTGACTAACGCTGTAATTTAACATGCGTTAATAGGGTAGAGGGGTTTTAATGTTTCCAACGTCATTTTTCTGCTAATTCTGCTCTTTTTTTTTTTTTTTTTACCTCTGAGCAGTGAGCAGACGGACGAACTGCGTCGTTACGTCATCACGTCATCACGTTGCAGCCTCGTTACGTCATCACGTTGACTGCAGTTTTATGTAGGTATAAGAATACTGTTGTTGGAATACTGAATACTGAATAATACAGAATACTGTATAAGTGTATTGTATAAACTTGAGAATTGTTTTTTAACTTTTTCATATTTTTACATGTACAGGTTTTCAGCTAGTCCAAGAGGTCATTTGGTATTTGGTGAGTCAAACATCCCGCCTTCCTGAAAACAGACAGATGGATTCTTTACTGACTGAGGTCCACGCTTTATCCATCCATCCATGCATTCATCCATCCATCAAACATCCATCCATCAAACATCCATCCATCCATCATCCATCAAACATCCTACCTTCCTAAACCCAGACATATGGATTCTTTACTGACTGAGGTCCAAGCTTTATCCATCCATCCATCTATCAAACATCCATCCATCCATCAAACATCCATCCATCCATCCATCAAACATCCATCCATCCATCAAACATATATCCATCCATCAAACATCCATCCATCCATCAAACATCCTGCCTTACTGAACCCAGACAGATGGATTATTTACTGACTGAGGTCCACGCTTTATCCATCCATACATCCATCCATCCATCAAACATCCACACATCCATCCATNACTGTTTCATTAGTTCCTCTATCAAGATCAGTTCTCCATTCCATTATAGGAGATCAATAGGAGCGAGTGGGAGGATAGATTTGCATGTTCATCAGACCTGCTTGGACCAATGGCAGCTCACGAATAAGAATGTGCCCAAGAGGAGCCGAGCCACAGTGGCAGAGTGAGTGATGTGTTGATAGTACTGAGGTGGTGAGTTCTTCATCATGGTTGATCTTCTCAAGCTGTGTGCCAACAAGCTCAGCAGTGCCACAGTCCATCACCCTGCTCACTGCAAGCAGGACTATATCACTGCTGGCACAGTAAAACACACACAGGAGGACAGGACAGCAAACCTCCATGAGCATGGGACATGACCGAAGAAGGGAATCTCTACGGACCTCTTAATCTCACACAAAGGAGTGTTACGTTCACCCTAATGTGTGTGTGACTCATAACGAATGACTCAGACTCACCGGCTGTTACCATGTTGGGCTCGTGAAAGTCCCACTGGCATGGCTTCAGGAACACAGACCTGTCCAGTGTCTCCTGACGCCAAGCGCCACCCTTTAGCCAACAGGGCGGCAGGGCCATAGGACCGAAAAGGTCTCCTGTGCTTTTTCTGAAAATTCTTATCAGTAATGATGACCCAGATAAGACAGCAGATACAGTGAAGAAATGTTACTGCAGAAGTAAATGAACTGTTTCAGAAACATATGCTGTATAGTACAGCACTTTATATTCCTGTCGAGAAGCCATTAAACACCAATCTACGGCAAAGGCCCGGACAAGCAAAGAACTTTTAGAACATTTGGCCTTGATTTGTGACCTTGACATCAGAGCTGGGGTGATGAAAAGTGGACAAGACACTCTGTCTAGTGATGATTCATATGTGTATAAAGTTTTGCTTACCGTATTTTTCGGAGTATAGGTCGCACCGGAGTATAGGTTGCATTGTCCAATCATTACCAATAGATTGGAAAAATCCCTAGATAGGTCGCACCTACGTTTAGCTCTGCTGCAAATGTCTGCCACAGGAGCGCACAGCAAGGCTTTTAAGAAGATTAACACTTAAAAACAATTATTTGTTTGATAAAAATTATAGCAAATATGTGTCTGAGCTGAACTTTTCCTTAATAAATGAACGTAATTGTGAAATGAGCTGGATTTAAAAATTTGTTTCGCCGAAAGTGATAAAAAGCCATATATAGGTCGCACCTGGTCGCAGGCCATGAAAAAATGATAAAAAGGTGCGACCTATACTCCGAAAAATACGGTAATTATCTTGAGTGGATCAAAAAGGGCTTGCCAAGAGACGGTTTTTGAACGTTCACATGAACAAAGACTATACCATACGTGCACTTCAACAGGTGTATGAGTTTAATTCAAAGTTAGAGTAGAGCTTCAAATTAACTGTACTTCATTATACTTGCTTACGAAGCAATAATGGTATAAATATTGAACTTAAAATTTTGAATTAATAGAAGTATTTTTTTTTACCACAGGTTTAAAGTACTGGGAGAGTCAGTGTTACAAAGATCTGCTGGTAGAGCCTTCCCTCCCATGTCAGAGTGGCAGGAAGCTGGAACGGTGATGAACATGGACTGGACGTACAGTATGTTGACATGGATGGGTTCAGACAAAAGAGCTACTGGGGATTATGGATGGCTTTAAAGGTGGGAACCAGGTGTTTGAATTCAATGTAAAGTCGATGAAGATGATGCAAGGACTGTAGAGGGAAACCAAAAAGAGGAGAGTTAAAATAATCAATGGGAGATGTGACCAAGGACTGATCAAGTAGTGTGAGACAGATGGGAAAGATTTATGTTTCCCAGATTAAAGTTTACAAACTAGATTGCATTATTTATGTGAGTTGTATAGGATGGAGGACTAGCAAGAACAACACCCAGACTTTAAACCTGAGGGGAAGAGGTAAAAAAACTAGAAGATAGTGAGGAAGATCAAAGTCAAAGTCAAAAGTCAAAGTCAACTTTATTGTCAGAACTGCAATATGTACAGGACATACACAGGACCGAAATTGCGTTTCTCTCAGTCCCTCGGTGCAACAGTAACCATCTAAACACTAAACACTAAAACATTTAATACACATAAGCATAAAATAGTAAAAAAGTGTAACACTGTCCTGAGTTTTTTCATATAAAAGTATGAAAATTTACACCAACACTGAATAATAATAATAATAATAATTAATTCAATTTATAACGCACTTTTCATTACTGAAAATCTCAAAGTGCTACACATATATTGAATGCTACACACATTCATAAACCGGTGGCGGCAGACTACCATGCAAGGTGCTTTCCAGTCCTACCGGGAGCAACTCAGGGTTAAGTGTCTTGCCCAAGGACACAACGACACATGGTGCGGGTCCCGGGAGTCGAACCACCAACTTTCCGATCGGGAGACGACTGCCATTACCACTACACCACGGCCGCCACTGAAACACCAAACGCCACTGAAACACCAAACGCCACTGAAACACCAAACACCCCTAAAACACCAAACACCCAATGAACATAAGCATAAAATGAAATAATAAAAGTGTAATACTGTCCTGAGTTTTTGCATAGTAGTATGAAAAGTATAAAAACGTAAATCTATAAAATAAACTGAAGTTTCTAGCGTTGACATTTGCAAAGAGTGGCACAGCAGCATATAAGTTAATGTACACAGTACATGTATGAGGTAGTTGATGTTGGTATAGAGGCAAAGTGGCATATGCAGTGAGGCACATAAGGCACATTTGGCATCCTTAGATAAGGCTAGTCAGAGAATGCTGTATATGTATCTGCAGTAGTGTAGATAAAAGTAGTGTAAATGTAAACAGTAGTAATAAATGTAAAGCAGTAGTAATAAATGTAAACAGTATTAATAAATGTAAACAGTGAATGTAAACAGTAGTATGACTATAGGCAGTAATGTAATACAAACATTAGTGCAAATATGAGAAGTAGTGCAAACTGAATGAACACATGACCGAGAGTTTAGTGAATAACCCGTTTGATGACACAGAGTCCAGTGTTAAAAACTTTGTGTTGAGTGGTAATGTGTGAGAAAGTTTTTTGTGTTAAGGCAGTTCAAATGGGAGGGGAGGCAGAGCAGGCAGAGTGTTTAGCATTCTGACTGCCTGATGAACAGAGCTGTCTCTCAGTCTGCTGGTACGAGCCTGGAGACTCCTCAGTCTCCTCCCTGATGGCAGCAGTCTAAAGCGGCTGTGTAGTGGGTGTGTGGGATCACCTGCCATGCGGTGGGCTTTCCGAGTGAGGCGTTTGCTGTGTAAGTCCTGCAGTGAGGGCAAGGAGGTGCCGACGATCTTCTCAGCTGCTTTCACGATGCGCTGGAGGCTCTTGCGGCAGGATGCAGTGCATGCACCAAACCACACAGTGATGCAGCTGGTCAGGACACTTTCTATGGCACCTCTGTAGAAGGTGCACATGATGGAGGTTGAAGCTCCAGCCCTTTTCAGCTTGCGGAGAAAGTAGAGGCGCTGGTGAGCCTTCTTCGCCAGTGCTGCAGTGTTCCTGCTCCAGGACAGGTCCTTTGAGACGTGCACTCCCAGGAACTTGGTGCTGTCCACTCTCTCCACTGCGGTGCTGTTGATGGTCAGAGGGGCATGTTGTGCATCCCTCTTCCTGAAGTCCACGACAATCTCCTTTGTCTTCTCCACGTTGAGAGTGAGATTGTTGTGTCCGCACCACAAGGCCAAGCGGCTCACCTCGTTCCTGTAGTCCGTCTCATCGTTGTTGCTGATGAGACCTACCACTGTTGTGTCGTCCGCAAACTTGATGAAGTGGTTGGAGCTGTACGATGGTGTGCAGTCGTGTGTTAGCAGGGTGAATAGAAGGGGGCTCAGCACACATCCTTGTGGGGCCCCTGTGTTCAATGTGATGGTGCTAGATGTGTTACTCCCGATCCGTACTGTCTGTGGTCTCCCGGTCAGGAAGTCTAGCAGCCAGTTACACATTGAGGTGTTCAGCCCCAGACTGTCCAGTTTATGGATGAGCTGTTGGGGGATGATGGTGTTGAATGCCGAGCTGAAGTCGATGAACAGCATTCTAACATAAGAGTCCTTCGTGTCCAGATGTGTGAGAGCTGTGTGGAGGGCAGAGGAGATGGCATCGTCGGTTGAGCGATTAGGTCGGTATGCAAATTGGAAGGGATCCAGGGAGGCAGGGAGGACAGATGTGATGCTTTTCATGACTAGCCGTTCAAAGCACTTCATCAGGATGGGGGTGAGTGCTACTGGGCGATAGTCATTGAGGCATGCGGGCGTTGCCTTCTTTGGGACAGGGATGCTGTCTGCTTCGAAAAGTTAATTTAGTGCCAATGAGAAAAACTTCAGTTTTGTCAGTTTAGTTTAAGGAAATGTTATGCGAACAACATTTTATTTCACAGAAACCGTAAGAGAGTGAGGTAAGTGGAAAGGACTTAGAGAAAATGTGGAATTGTGTCATCTACAGAGCAATAAAATTTGATTTTTAAATGGTAAATGGACTGTGCTTATTTAGTGCCTTTATATATTATCAAGACACTCAAAGCTCTTTACTACACAATCTGTGCCTCATTTACCCATTAAGGCAGCGCTCTACTAGATCTCTACAAAGAATAATCAGCTTTATCACATCCATACACCGATGGGACACACATCAGAGACAATGAGGGGTTCAGTGTCTTGCCCAGGGACACTTCAGTATGTGACAGTTGGTGGAATCGAACGCCCAACTCTTGCATTGGAGGACATCTGCTCTAACCACTTATCCACAACTAATATTTTTTATGCAAGATGTTTTCAAGTAAACAAAAAAATGTATATATAGTATAAAGAGAAGAAAATGAACTAAATTGGCCCGAGGATAGAACCTTGAGGTACACCGGTAATAACTGGAAATAGTTTAGATTTATACATTTTGATTTGAATTTGTTGAGCTTTGAGTCTACAAACTTTCCAGATTGAAAAGAACAACACAAGAATGTTTAACAGACTCTCAAAGAGACGTGAGAGTTACTGAATGAATTTGTTAAAAAATAAATATACAGGTAGTCCTCGACTTACGACGGCCTTGATTTACGACGTTTCGGGGTTACAACACGCATCTCCCATTAAAAAAAATTTAAAATTAAAAAATATATATTTTGAATTTTTTTATTTTGAGAGCCGAGTTCCGAGTTCCTTCCGGTTCGGCAGAAGCAGTAGATAGACAGTGGAAAAACACAGAAAGACCCGCTCTGGACGGAGCTTCACGGCAGAATCAGCAAAGCACTGAACAGTACAGGTGGAGATTAAACGCTCTGGACAGAGGTTGACGGTGGTTTTACAACGGAATACGGCAGATGGCCGGCAGATACCGAGCTGACAGCGGTTTTACATCGTAAACAAATATTGGATGGACAGACGGACGGAGGTAGGCCACGTACAACAAGCTACTATAGTTAGCCAGCTAGCTCCCTTTATGTGAATGGAGCCTGCTAGGTAGGAGGGAGACGATTCAACTTGCTCCTTCGTCTTTAAAAACTGTGTTAGGTTAGGCTAAGTGTTTGGTAACTGTACAGTACTGTACATGTTTTTATTTATTTATTATTATTTTATTTATTAATTTTAAAAAATATGTTCCGACTTACGTCGAAAT
Source organism: Garcialebias charrua (assembly GCA_038048925.1). Classification (NCBI taxonomy): domain Eukaryota; kingdom Metazoa; phylum Chordata; class Actinopteri; order Cyprinodontiformes; family Rivulidae; genus Garcialebias; species Garcialebias charrua. The sequence continues at coordinate 9,057 of JBBPBX010030498.1, forward strand.
TCGCTTTACGACGCCGCGTAGGAACGGAACTCCGCCATAAGTCGAGGACTACCTGTATGTGTCAAGTCAGTTCAGCTCACACCAGAGGAACTGGGACTGAAATCAAAAGTACTTTGAATATCACAGTAACTATCGCCTTCATTAACACTTGTGTCACCACTTACATATGAAAAACAAGTGCACAGTACATAACATTAAATGTTCAAAACTTCAAAGCTTTTGCAAACGTTGCACTTTACTGTATATATGCTGATGAGGGTTCAAGTTAAATCCATGATATGATCTTTAAATACTTCACTACTTTACTGCACTGTTTTGATATGACATCAGTGTGGACTATATTATCACCTTGTGTTGTGGCGTGGGTATTTTGTTATTTTTACAGGCAGTTTGCCGATGTCCCCCGTTGTTGAGGGATATAGTGAATGTAGTTTTCAAGATAGGAGTTTTTTCTGGACCTGAATAGAACCGGAACTGCAGGAATAATGTTTTGGTTACAAGATATTCAAGTGTGTAGGAGTTACACAGTATAAGAACAGAGGTGGGTTTTCTGTTTTTTCTCATGCAAGGTACAGCAGATTGACAGATCCTGGCGAGCGGAGAGAACCATTTTATTCTCCTCCAGGTGCAATGGTGGAGCCAGAGGGTGGCCAGTGTTCGACCACCCCAATAATTTGAAGGCTTGTTTGAAATGTAACAAGAATCCATTCATGAGGAAATAACAGTTCATTTAAAGTCACAGGCATGAAGCCACAGGGACATCTGAGGGCAGAGCGGGAATATCTTCTGAAGAGCATGATGATGTTTTAACTATCCTGTTCAAATGTCTGATTATCCACAGCTTCAGTCTGATTAGAAGCAGGTGTGGTATTTACAGGTTTGTCGTCCACATGAACAACCAGAAGACCACTTTTTTTAAATAACACATCCACATTGTGTTCTGAATCAGAGACAGCCACGGAACATCTACCATACGAACCAGTCACTTTCAAACATAAAAAAGACTTTTAGTTATGTTTAAATATATTTCCATCCCAATCATAAACATTTTTATTGTGATTTGAACAGAAGTATTTTAATCCTTGAACATGTTGAGCTCAGGATTTTCTGAACATAAAATCCTTCAGCTCTTTTAGACTTGTGTTGTTTTTGTTTTACATTTTGCAGGTTCACTCAGAGCTGTTGAAAACCTGTAGTGTCATTTCCCTCTGTCGTCTGGACAACAGACTTCATCTGTGCAAAGATGAATTTGTTCTTGGCAGCAGACGCCCTGCCTGGGTCACGGCGTGCAGCACCATCCCATGACGAGACAGTTGGCGTCCAACGTCCCACAGACTGAGACGTGTCCCCGCTCCCTCTGCTTCCACTCATCCTTTTTTTTAACTGCTTCTCTCATTCCTGCCGCTCTCCAACGTCACTTTTCTCAAATTTCTGTTCCTTAACTGCCTCTACATGCACATATCATTTGTCTTAGTCCTAGTGTCTCTCTCTTCCCTTCCTCGTCCTCGTTGGAGACCCTGCGGCCAGAATGACTGGCCGCTGATGAGCAACAGTGCACTTGGAGTGTGCCAATATCTGCACACTTAATTAAACCCAGAGTGAGTCGGTTTGGTTTCATCTATCAATGCAGACCATTTTTATTTTTAGTAAATTGTATGATAAAGCGGTGGTTTCAGCAACCTTTCTCCTTCCATGTTAAATATTTTGTTAGATGTAAAAAAAACTACTTTTTTTTTCTTTTTGCAGAGTTCTTTTTATACTACTTTGTAAAATGCTCATGAATAATTGCTATTCCAACAAGAATGACTTCTACAAACTAAAATACAAGATATGTGGAGATGTAGGAGGATGCATAAATCATAACTGCCGTGACTGTACTCCAACTTTCTTTCTTTTTTTTTTTAAGGTTTGGAAAATGATTTCATGTGGAAAACTATAAAAGAGATATTGCAAAAAAAAAAAAGTATTGTAAATATACTGTAATATATTGATATTGGACTGTAGCTTCTGAAGCTGGCGGGGTGTAGAAACAGAAGGGAATAAAGGCCTAGTGTTTCTTGAAGAAATGTCACATTTTATCAGAGTTGTACTCTAAAGCATATGTGTCAAACTCAAGGCCCGGGGGCCAAATGTGGCCCTCGTGGACAACTTCTCTGGCCCCCAAGATGTTATTTTAAATGTAAAATACTTTGTCAGAAGTGCAACAGAGTTGACGTTCTCTGTTGAGACCAGTCAAACTCTTGTTGAGGAACCTGTGATCAAGTAAAGATGTCGAGTATAGATTCTGAAACCGGCCCTTAGTTTGTAAAAGGTTTTAATTTTGGCCCCTTTTTGTAGCTTTGACACCCCCTGGTCTAACGGCACAATCTCACACAACATGTAAAGTCTTGAGCGATGAGTATGTGTTTGGGATGACTCTCAGCTACTACCACATCAAACATTTGTGCAACGTCTTTCAAATGGATTACTTGACGGCATGTTTGTGTTGAGTTTGACGTGGCAGCTGTTTGAATTGAACTGACTGCTAAAGTTGCAGATGCACATTTAATGGCTGTGTTGTTCAAATCCATCCAGCGGTTGGTCAAATATTTTCGGACACGCACAGAGACGTGCACCAACGGCTCTCCAGACACATTTAGCCTCTCGGCAGCAGGCGAGAAAGAAGGAAAACAGCCTGAAAGCATCTCGGGAGAGACGTGCACCGAGCATCTCGTCATGTTCAAAGCCTTTGCGAGGACTAATGCTGTCCCTCACAGCTCCAAAACCATCCCATCATGTCGTTCAGGAGGATTAAAGCGGCTAAAGCTTCCCCTTCGCTTCACAATCAGCCGCTCAGGAAGAGGAGTCACTGACTGACAGCAGCAAAGGGTTTATACTCTGCACGTTACTGACGTTATATGTGAAACGCAGACATGGCAGAAACACGAGCCCGTCGTTGGGGGGGGGGGGGACCACAATGTCCCCCAGTGTCCTGCCAACCACTCACCTGCCTATCATGGTGGAGTGCTGCTGCACAGCAGCCTCCAGGAGGCGCTCCAGGATGGTCCACTCCCCCATGGCTGGAGCTGCGGGGGGTCATCCACTGGGCACAGAGACTCAGGAGGTGCACCGGTGATGTGCTACAACTCTTACAGGTGAGGTAGAGAGTGTCTTCAGGTGGAGGTCATGCTCGGTGACATCATGGTGAGCTCCACTGTTTTTTTTTTTACTGGGATCTTGTAGTAAAACCCACTCTACTCCAGTGATGTTGGATGGCTGGATCGTGCTCGCTTCACTCTCACACAGTCGTAACGCACCTCCTCTCGTTTCCCTCCTCGGCTGGCTCCTGGTCTCCGTTTACCTCCTGAGCAGCTGCTCTGCCATGTGTTGTCTCACACACCTGGTCCAGAGGAGGCCAGGCTCTCCTCTACTGCTGGTGACCTGTAGGAAGCAGCCCCGGCTGGTGCCAGCAGACCTCCATGAGCTGGACTCTATCGCTCCTCCTGTCCACACTGGTCCTCTGACAGCATCTCTCAGTGTCTGTGTCCAGGCTCAGGGCCACGCTCTCATGTGAGCCGGGACAACCAGGGCTCGCTTTCTCTGCTCGTGCTCCTCTCCTCCATCCTCCTCAGCCTTCCCTGTTGTTACTCTCTGATGTTTTCCAGAGATTCTCCCTCCCCCCCCCTCCTCCTGTTGCTCCTTCCTGCTCTTCAGGAGGAATGAAGCATGGTGCTCCTCCTCAGCTCAGCTCCTACGTTACACTGTCAGACGTCCCTGTCTCTGTTTCTCTCAGCTCTCCGTTCTCCTCGCTCCTTCATCTTTGTTCCCACTCCGGGTCTCTCTCTGTTCGCCTCCACCTGCCTCCGTCTCCCTTCTTTCTCCCAGAGCAAGACCAAGCGTGAGTCTAGAGGATTAGAGAGGAATCATCTCTCAGAGCTCCTCCCCACCCCCCCTCACTCACTCTCCATCACCATGTTCATCCCCTCCTCCTCCTCATTCTGCACATCCTCATCTACCACCAACATAAAAACGTTGTACATTCGTCTCACACAATAATTCCATTCTTCGTCTCTCATCATCTGGTTGTTACTCACACACAGCGCTGCACAGGGCAGATGTGCTGAGGCTATGTGAGGATACTGAGCACACACAGGGGAGTGTGTGACACACTCATGATGAAATCATGAACACTGAATCAGTGGTAGTCATTAAAATCTGGAGCAGTTTACTTGGAGGACGCTCCACATCAGTCAGTCATGCACTCGATTTGTAAACGTGGAGGTATTCATCAGTAGATGTCAGGACGAGCGTGAGAACTGAGTGTGTCTCAGGAGATTCACACCACTGGTGGAATTAACGATGTCATTACAGGCAAATTGCACATGATTCAATTACAAAGGCAATGATAATTTAATGAATGTGCGCAGTGGAGGACTACTGAAGACAGTCAAATTGGAAATGATCACTTTAAACATGTTTTAAAACGAAGCTGTCATGTTTTCAGGGTTCCTGCACATTTTCTGTTTTGTACGTTCACTGAACGTTTCTACTCAGCAAAAACCATAAATGCAACACTTTTGTTTTAGCTCCCTTTTTACACGAGCTGAGCTCAAAGATCCAAGGCTTTTTTTCTATGTACACCAGTGGCGGTCCGTGAAATGTCCACCAGGGGGGGCTATTTCTCAAAAAAAAAAAGTTCCAAGTTCAAATCTGTTTATTTATCAAATGCAGATTAACACAAGGTCAACAGAACAATTAAATGCTCAGGATGAGAAGAACCAATTTGACTCACTAAATCAACAAAGAACAAACAAAAAATATATAAATAAATAAATTCTATATAAATTATAGTAATACAAGTTCATAATATACAAAGGTGGGCGGATGAACGCTAGGGAGCGCTAAAGCGCTATTCCGCTTACAGTGGACCTAAACTTTTTGTCAGCGTTTTTGTGAATTGACTAACTTTTATAATTCATAAGCGGATTTGTGCTATTTTTATTTAAAATGCAGTACCGCTAATAACTAATTATCTATCAGTAAAAACCAATAAACTTATTTACAAGCTCTTATGCTGCTTGTTTTTTACCTTTTTCCCCACCGTAAGAGCAGAGAGGAGGGAGGGTTGGAGGGGGAGGGGGGCAGAGCTGAGAACAGACTCGGCTCTACCATGTAGGTAAATGCCTGGGGGTCCCATTTCAGCAGTGGCCCCGGCCCCGCCTCGCCCCGTGCAGTCACCTACATAACTAACATTGATCCTGCTTGTTAATGTACATTTAACATAAAAATAATTATAGTTACGATGAAAACGATCATTAAATACGCAATAAAAAAAACGGTCGATTTCTTTATCCCCCTACTAAAAATGGACTATTCCATCTTGATGACAACTTCCGGGTCACTCAGAGGTGAACTCGGGTGAACTGTAGCTACTGTTTGTGCTGGGTACTTGGATAAATCCGTAGAGAACCCCGCTGTTTCAAGCCAAATTAACGTGGCCGGATGATTTTATTGAGGGTTTTGTGTCGACCATTTGACGGTGAGTCGTTATTTTTATGTATTTTAGTTACTTTTCATTAAATCTGTTGACTACCTATAGACGCTAACGCTGTGTCTGCCTGTTGGTTGTGCTGGGTTACTAATGGATAAATCCGTAGAGAACCCCGCTGTTTCAAGCCAAATTAACGTGGCCGGAGGATTTTATTGTGCGTTTTGTGTCGACCATTCGACGGCGAGTCGTTAGTTTCATGTATTTGGGTTACTATGTATAAATGCGGTGGCGACACACCCGTGTATTTGAGATTTAAACGTGGTTTTAGGGATTAAAAGATCATTCTATTTTTTGTTAATTTCGTGGCCGAATAGAATATATGTACGTAAAGTATTAAATAAATCCTTTGATTTTTGTAATTTCATCCTTTTAGGATCATTTTTGTTACTTTTCAGTTGGCAGTGTAGTGCAAATATTGATAACGCTGCCGGCTATATATAAATATATATATATATATATATATATATATATATATATATATATATATATATATATATATATATATATATATATATATAATATATATATAATATATATATATATATAATATAGAAATATATAAATAGCGGATTAGATTAGCTTCCCCTAATTTTCATAAGACATTTGTGCTTTTGAAATTGTGGACCTAAAAAAATTAATAAGCGTTTTAGAAATTGTGGAACTATTTTTTTAATTAGCGGTGCCCACCTTTGATAATATAAATAGAATCAAGCTCTTTTTTTTTGTACCGGTTCTCTTAAATATTCCTAATTTTAAAGGTCCTAATGCACCTTAGCCTATATATAGCATTTCACCATATAAATGTACCTTAAATGTTTCCATGTAAATAGGAGCCGGTTACTTGCAAGAGGCTTTGTTTTCATTCTCAAAATCAATACAGTGTTAAGAAATAGTAAAACACCACCAGTGACATTTAGTATACAAAATTATTAATGTTTGATCATTTTTTATAAGCAAATTGAAATAAATATAGCCATCAGAGTCCAATACAATAACCTGGAGGCTAGCGCTAGCATGCTAACTTCACAAACAAACAAAGAAAAAAAAAACTCAACAGTCTCCACTTGCAGTCAGCTGAAGGCTTTTTTCACAAACAGAGACTTCTAAAAGTTGAGAGGCATATCAGTCTGGAATGGTAATATAATAATATAAGCATTAGATAAATACTGGCATTAGCATGCTAGCTCCAGAAACAAACTCACCAGTTGCCACTTTTAGAATAAACAGTCAGCTGAAGGCTTTTTCACAAACAGAGACTTTTAAAAGTTGAGAGGTATAAATCAGTCAGAAATGGCAAATAGGCATTAGATAAAGGGCTTTCAATGATTTAAAACCTACCTGAGCCAGCCTGCTTGAGTCACTACAGGGCTCATTTCCCAGACAAAAAAAAAAAGACCGGAAGTACATGATCAGTAGGTAGACCTCACATTGGACGTGTCCAGGGCGCAGAAATCTGCGCCCAGCATCTTCCCATTGTTTTGTAACATTGTGGAATAGCATGCGCCATTTATAACGAGAGTCTATGGATAAGATTCATGCGCCCCCAGGACAGGAAATACATCACCAATCAGAAAACGTTTTTTGAAACAAACAATATAACTCATCATTACTCATAAAATATTTATCCTACACAACTAAAAACATATATGCATATATTTAGAAATATTTTTATTTTATTATTTCATTTTTATTCATTTTGTTTAAGTCTTTTTCATTCAACCTTTATTTATACAGGCTAGCCTCGTTGAGTCACGGGGACTCATTTACAAGAGGGACCTGTCTCACTCACACCAAACAACCATCCACTCTCACACTCACACCTAGGGTCAATTTAGAGTCACCAATCAGCCTAACAAGCATGTTTTTTGGTCTGTGGGAGGAAACCCACGCATGCACGGGGAGAACATGCAAACTCCACCCAGAAAGGCCCCGGACCGGGATTTGAACCGGCAACCTTCTCGCTGAGAGGCAGCAGCTCTACCAGTTGTACCACCGTGTCTTCAATGTAAAATGGTGAATAGCTCCAGAAGTTCCAGTGGGGCGGAGCCCTAACGCCCCCTATTGGCCGGCTGCCCCTTATGTACACAACAGGCCATTTTGTCTGTGCCTTAGGCTGCCCACAACAAAAGATCACTCTGAAACGTGCTGTTTTATCACAGCACAATGCCACAGAGGAGGGAGCATGTATGGGTGCAAATTCCGGTCATAAATATTTTGTACTTATCAATCACCTTTGTAACCTTGTAAAATAAATGTGTGATTTGTGCATGCGTGGAAGGGAATTTACATGTGCAAGAAAAGTTGTATTTGTAACAAATAATTACACAAGGTACTAATCTTTTTTGCGAAGGTCTGCGAAGCCAAAAACCATGTGCATGTCCTTGTGAGTTTTGTTTTACAAGTGGCGGCACAGCTGTTAGCTCTCAACGAGAAGGTTGCCGGTTCAAATCCCAGCCGGGGATTTCTGGGTGGAGTTTGCATGTTCTCTCCGTGCATGTGTAGGTTTTCTCAGTGTACGCCAGTTTCCTCCCACAGACCAAAAACATGCATGTTAGACTGACTGGTAACTCTAAATTGTCTGTTTCATCTTGCTGTGTTCACAGAGTTACAGAGTGACTTCTCTCTTCTGTCTATTAAACAACTTCCTCCGTCTCCCCCGGCTCCTCAGACCCAAACAGTAATATCTACCTGGTCATGAGCGACTTCACCTAATCCGTTCCAGCCCAAGTCCAGACAATCTGCACCGTGTCACACGTGAGGAGAGGAAGTCGAGACAGAGAGGGACAGAAACAGACGGCTTGGCTGTAATCTGTCACAGGAAGACACTCAAATTTGTCATTTTGTTTTCCCTCTATACGCTCACTGAACATCTTACACTTGGTTTATTAGTTTTATATCACTTCAATAAAGAAATAGCCAAACTACCGGTATAGAAAATACTAAAATCTCTGCAAACGTTGATGCTTGGGACATTTCATCTGTAGATGCACAGATATCAATGACAAAACACTTATTTCCCACAGAACTGTTCTCATTATACCATACCATACCATACCAGTTTAATGTATTTATAAAGCACTTAAAAATACAGCATCAGCCGTCCGAAGTGCTGTACAAAAACAAAAAAAGCACAAAACAATAAAAACAATCATATAAATAATCAGAACATCACAAGTAAAATAATACAACATTAAAACAGAGATGTGAACTCACTCTGGTTTAAAAGCCAATGAAAACATATGTGTTTTTAAACGAGTTTTAAAAACAGAGATTGATGAGGCCTGCCTGACCTTCAGTGGCAGCTCGTTCCACAATTTAGGAGCCAGAGCTGAAAAAGCTCTGTCTCCTCTGGTTTTATAAAAGGTTTTTGGGACTGCTAAAAGCATCTGATCAGAGGATCTAAGAGCACGTGATGGTTATGGTCTTTCTTCTCCAAACAAAGGTTACAGTGGTAAACTGTACATGCTGTATACAGCACCTTCATCAAGATACTCAAAGAGCTTTACTCTTCAACCTGTGCCCTCATTTACCCATTCATACAGCACTCTACTAGACCTGTACAAAGATTTTACCACACATACAGTGACGGGTTCAGTGTCTTGCTCAGGGGCACTTCAGCATGCGACTGCTGGTGGAACTGAACCCCCAACTCTCGCATTGGAGGACGACTGCTCTAACCACAGCCACCCAAAAACACAAGTACAGTAATCTGAAAAGTGGTTTATAGGAAGACATTTCTCCATTTCAGTCTGTTCAGGACCTCAGGGAGCTGTCTGTCCCAGCAGGAAGGTGTTTGGTCTGTGGGAGGAAACCACTGAACGCCACACAGAAAGGCTCTGGTCGAGAGTTGGATCCAGGAGCTTCTTGCTGAGACAACAGTGAAAATAGCTCCTCTGCTGTGCAGCCAAAACAAATACCAGTTACTGAATGCAGAAAAGTCAAAAAGCCATTCATGTGAGCGGCAGGGCCATGCTGCTGTTCTTTTAACGGCTTCAGCTCATTCTCCAAGAACTATTAAAGGTATTGTGGCATTGTAGGAGGTGGTGAAGAGACGACACAGGAGACGGGATGTAGTTCTTCACTTTTAATCAACTCCTACTCAACTGGCGGGAAAACCACCCAACACCGCCTTATCAGAGCCATATAAAGTGAGAGTTGCGACACTTCCATCGAGTTCCGTTGTAAGAATGGAATGCGGAAGTCACGTGGGTCATGGAGGGGGCGATTCGTTCCATGCAGAGCCATGGCTCTGGTTACAGACTGAAGCTGCCTGCAGTAGCGCTCTGTCGCCGCCAGAGGGCGCAGCTCCACAAGGTTTCCATAGCCATTGTTTGGAACTATTGACCGCCTGTCGGCGACTTCAAAGAGTGTCAGAACTCTCTATATATATGGCTCTGCGCCTTATATACCAACACAACATCCGGTCCTCTGGACCTTTCACAATAAAAGCATCCTGTAACACATTCGGTCCACTGGGTGTGAGTAGAGCCCCCTAGTGGTCCACCACACACGCCCCCCCAGAACACCCAGTAAGGTCCATCACTAGTCCCGCATTTTAGGTTTGATTAAACGACCAGAACGGCTGAACCTGGGCCCTGCAGAACCAGTCTGATGAAGCGGAGGGCTCCGAGGAGGGCCTGCAGAAGATTCGGGCTCCAATGGATGTTGAGAGTCTCTGGCAGGGGGACAGCAGTCCGTTAACAATGTGGATGGAGGTCTGCCCCTGCGAGGAGCCTGGGCCGTAACAACCTGATCATCTGACACAACATGAGCTGGTTTAAGCCTATCGATACAGACAGTCTCAGTACGACCCCCTAAATCTAAAAGGAAATGTTTTGGACCTGGTTGAAGAACCCGAAACGGTCCATCATACAAAGGCTGTAGTGGTGTCCTGTGTGCATTGTGTTTGACAAAAACAAATTTAGAGGACTCCAGACTCTTAGGGACAAATGACTGCGGTAAACAATGATGTACCGGGCCAGGGACACGAAAAGGGGCCTCCTGAGGTGAAAAATGGAGCAACGGTGGAGCAAACTGTGGTGAGGGTACCTCAGGTAAAAACTCACCGGGGACGCGCACAGGTTGACCGAAAACCAGTTCAGCCGGGGAAGAGCTCAGGTCCTCTTTGGTTGCGGTACGTAAACCCAACAAAACCCAGGGAAGACGGTCAATCCAGTTGTCACCGGTCAATGCAGCACGCAGTGCAGCTTTCAATGATCTGTGAAACCGTTCACACAAACCATTAGCTTGGGGGTTGTAAGCGGTGGTCCTGTGAACGTTAGTCCCCAGACCCTTGGCCATGGTAGACCAAAGTTCAGAAACAAACTGCGGGCCCCGGTCTGATGTAATGTCTGAAGGGGGGCCAAAACGCGCCACCCAGGTAGACAAAAATGCCCGGGCCACCACTGCAGATGTCGTGGATGTCAAAGGAACCACCTCAGGCCACCTGGTGGTCCGGTCTATCATAGTCAGCAGATGAGTAAAACCTTGTGATGGAGGCAGAGGGCCCACCAGGTCTACGTGCACATGATCAAACCGCCGACCTGGGATGGAGAAGGGTTCCAAAGGTGCTTTGGTGTGCCTGTTAACCTTAGCGCGCTGGCATGGGACACACGCTGCTGCCCACTCCTTAACTGCTTTACGCAGACCGGGCCAAACAAACTTTGAACTGACCAGTTTCACCGAGGCTCTAACACCTGGGTGAGAAAGGGAATGTAAGGAGTCAAAAACGCGGCGTCGCCATGAAACTGGAACCAGGGGGCGGGGCCTGCCAGTAGATACGTCACAGAGCAGGAGAGGACCTCCGTCATTCACCTGCCGTTCCTCCAACTCGAGGCCCGTGGGCCCGGACTGGAGCTCGAGTATTTCTGCGTCGCTACGTTGGTCCGCAGCCATAGCAGAAAAATCGATGCCAACGTATACGGGAGAGATCAGCACCCGGGAGAGACAGTCGGCCACCACGTTGGATTTTCCAGCCACATGCTGAATGTCTGTAGTAAATTCAGACACCGCTGCGAGGTGGCGTTGCTGGCGAGCAGACCAGGGGTCAGAAATTTTTGACATCGCAAACACCAAGGGTTTGTGGTCAACATATGCAGTGAACCGGCGGCCCTCCAGGAAAAACCTGAAATGGCGTGTGGCCAGGTAAAGCGCCAGCAACTCTCTGTCAAAAACACTGTATTTCAGCTCATTGTCCCGCAGCGTACGGCTGAAAAATGCAAGCGGCTGCCAAACCCCGGAAACCTGCTGTTCTAACACAGCCCCCACCGCAACATCAGATGCGTCGGTTGTTAAAGCTATTTGCGCCGCTGGGGATGGATGGGCCAAAAGGGCAGCAGTGGCCAGTGCAGCTTTAGCATCACCAAATGCCTGTAGGCGTTCTGGTGTCCAGTCCACGCTGTCGTTGGGCTTTTTCTTTTTCAGCGCTCCATAGAGCGGACGCAGCAGTTGTGCTGCCCTGGGGAGGAAACGGTTATAGAAGTTAACCATTCCCAAAAATTCTTGTAGCGCTTTAACAGACTGGGGCTGTGGGAAATCTGACACCGCCTGCACTTTGTTTGGTAACGGGACGGCACCACTTGCAGAAATGCGGTGGCCCAAAAAGTCAATGACTGGCAGCCCAAACTGGCATTTCGCTGTATTTACAATCAGGCCATGTGCTGCCAGGCGCTGAAAAACCTCACGGAGGTGGGACAAGTGCTGCTCAGCCGAGCTGCTAGCCACCAGGACGTCATCCAGGTACACAAATACGAAGGACAGACCCCTTAGGACTGAATCCATCAACCGCTGAAATGTTTGTGCTGCACCTTTAAGACCAAAAGGCATGCGCAAAAACTCAAAAAGGCCGAAAGGCGTGATAACAGCGGTCTTAGGGACATCCTCCACATGCACAGGAACCTGGTGGTACCCCCGTACTAAATCTACTTTAGAAAAAATGGAGGTCCCAGCCAGGTGCACTGAAAAATCCTGGATGTGGGGGATGGGATAACGATCGTTCTCTGTGATGTTATTAAGGCGGCGGAAATCCCCACATGGTCGCCATTTGCCATCTGCCTTGGGCACCATGTGGAGGGGGGAGGCCCACGGACTGTTTGAGCGTTGCACGATGCCTAAACGCTCCATGTTAGCAAACTCTTCCTGTGCTATTGCTAGCTTAGTAGCATCAAGGCGGCGTGCACGTGCGAACACCGGGGGGCCCGTTGTGGGAATATAATGTTCGACCCCATGTTTTGTGTTTGTGTTTGCAAAATCAGGAACAGTCAGCGAGGGGAATTCAGACAATAAACGCTGAAACACATTACCCGAAGCTAAAAAGTTAGCATGCATTAAAGGCCCAGCTCCTCGCGTCTCACAAGGCAGTGACGAAAAAGACACAGCGTCGATCAAACGTCTGTTAGCTAAATCAACCAGGAGCCCGTGAGCACAAAGAAAATCAGCCCCTAAAATAGGGACTGAGCTAGCAGCTACCACAAAGTTCCACTGGAAGTCCCGTTCATGGAAACGAACAGTCACCAACCTTTCGCCAAACGTCTTGATGGGATAGCCGTTAGCCGCGGTTAGCTGCGGCCCGCAGCCTTCTGCTAACCTGTCGGAGCCGGTCGGGGGAACGAGGCTCTTCTGCGAGCCGGAGTCCACCAGGAACCGCCTCCCCGACCTCGAGTCTTCGATGAAAAGCAGCCTTTCCTTGTCGCCAACGGCCGCGACTGCTAGCGGGCGCTGGCGTACTCGTTTCCCTGCGGCTTGAAACTGCACGGTGGGACACACCGTCGTGCTTTGGCGCCAAAACGCTGGTGGAAGAAACAAAAGGCAGCTCCTGACCGCCTGCGGGCGACTCCTGCTACGACCACTGGCTCGTCCGGCGCTGAGGGCGATGCTTGAAGCTCGGGCGCCGCTGGAGATCCGGGGACCGCCGCTTGGACCGCGAACGTCCTCGCAGCCAGCAGGATGCGGTCGGCTTCGCGGGCCAGCGAGCGGTAATCCTTCTGCTGCAGAAACGGGGAGTTGGCCAGGGCTGTGCGCACTGGAGCCGGAAGCCGGCGGAGGAAGAGGTGTAGAAAAAGAAACTCACAGTCTGTTGATCCTCTCAAAGACAACATGCCTTCCATGAGCTCGAGAGCTGTGCCGTCGCCCAAATCAGAGAGGGAAAACAGTTTCTCGGCGCGCTCCGCGTCTGAGAGCGTGTAGCGCTGCAGAAGGAGCTCCTTGAGGGCGTCGTATTTTCCCTGTGCAGGAGGGTCTTCGAGCAGGCTCATTACCCGCTGGGTGGACAATGGGTCCAGTGAAGCGACCACATGGTGGTATTTGGTGTCGTCTGCAGAGATCCCGCGAAGAGCGAACTGTGATTCGACGTGGGCGAACCACGACCGAGGTGCGTGCAGCCAGAAGTCCGGGATTTTAACGGCCACCGCAAAAGCGAGCGGGGCCGCCGGTGGGGGTTCCACCGCGGACAGCTGAGGAGAGCTGGCTGGACCTTCAGATGTCGTCATATTCAGTTCACGTAGGTCACCAGTGTAGGAGGTGGTGAAGAGACGACACAGGAGACGGGATGTAGTTCTTCACTTTTAATCAACTCCTACTCAACTGGCGGGAAAACCACCCAACACCGCCTTATATACCAACACAACATCCGGTCCTCTGGACCTTTCACAATAAAAGCATCCTGTAACACATTCGGTCCACTGGGTGTGAGTAGAGCCCCCTAGTGGTCCACCACACAATGATGTTGGAACTATGCATAAAGTGGCACAACATATAGGTATACTGTATGTTGTATCATTCAGCTAAGTTCGTTTTTACAAGCAAAATGGTAAATCAATGAAAATGTGTTACTTTAAACTTGGCGCCGTGTTTCATCACGGGAAATCCGGGTACTTCCGCATGCGACGTCATGTGATAGGGACATGTAGCTCAGTCTGCTGCTGCTATTAGAACGCAGTTTCATTGTCTTCAAGATCGCCCTTTTTTATTTGTAAAACTTGAAAAATGCCGATACGTTGTGTCACATTTGGGTGTTCTAATATCGCCAGTGAACAAGTGAGCCTTTTCACTTTCCCAAAAGATGAAAAACTTTTTCAAGAAATCTCGGAGTCCACCTCGCTCCCTGAACGGTAAGGCTCAAATAAATACGGCAGCAGACCTTTATTAGAACCAGCTGTTTGTTGTTCATCACTTGAACTAACTTCAACTTCCCAAACTGAAGACAAATCGCTCAAATCTTCACTTAAATTGCTTAATTCCTCGGTTTCTATATTCTCTGCCATTGTTATTTACAATGTGCGTTCAATACATTGCGTCATAAAAATGCATCTGCGTTTGACCCCTCCTTTCTCCACCCGCACTGCAGAGTTACGTCATTAAAACTATTTTATTAAAAAAATACTTTTATATATTAATTATTCGAAACATCTGTGTACAAAAAAATCAAAGCTGAGTAGCTCCTCTTTCTAAAGATGTCTATGTTCAGAACAGAACATCAGAACAGTTGTGAGATCTAGTTTTTTTCACTTAAGGCAGTTAGCAAAAGTGAAACCAATTCTCCCAAGGCAACATTTTGAAACAGCAATCCATGCTTTTGTAACCACTCGGCTGGATTATTGTAATGCACTTTGTGCTGGCTTAAGTGATTCTTGCATTTCACATATCTGCAAAGAGTTCAAAATGCTGCCGCCCGACTTCTAACAGGAACACGGAAATGTGATAGTATTTCTCCTGTTTTGGCCTCTTTACATTGGTTACCAGTGTATTGTAATGACGCCAACACTGCAGACGGAGTCCAGCCAAACGGGGTTTATTCAGAAACAGGGACGAGCTGCTATTACCGAGGCTGCAGCTCACGCCTCAAAAGAAAACGCGGTACACACGCGAGCGAACACACTGCTAGCTGCCTGCTAACAACAACACACTCCCGGGCTCTTCTTCTTCGTCTCTCTTTTCCTCGTCCCTCCTCCCTGCTCCTACCCCTCTCCTGCCCCCACGACCAATCCAACACATGAGGGCGGGGGACAACAGAATCCCAACAGCTCAACAGAACACAGTACAACTGAACAAATACACAGAAATACTTGGACCCAAACACAGGGTCGTTACAGTATTATAGGATTCATTTTAAGATACTTTTGTTCGCTTTTAAGGCTCTGAACGGCCGATCTCCTTCGTATTTGACTGAGCTACTACAAACTTACACTCCCCCCCGTTCTCTCAGATCTGCTGACCAGCAGCTTCTGAGGATTCCAAAAACTAGACTTAAGCTCAGAGGTGACCGTGCTTTTTCAGTGATTGCCCCTAAACTCTGGAATGACCTTCCGAGTGACATAAGACAAGCCTCGTCCATTGTAGTTTTTAAGTCTCTTCTTAAAACTCATCTCT
Source organism: Garcialebias charrua (assembly GCA_038048925.1). Lineage (NCBI taxonomy): Eukaryota > Metazoa > Chordata > Actinopteri > Cyprinodontiformes > Rivulidae > Garcialebias > Garcialebias charrua. The sequence goes on from JBBPBX010030498.1 coordinate 24,952, forward strand.
TCTCTTTGGCTTTTGACGCGATCCGAGATGTTTGATTTTGTTTTTTGTGTGTGTAATTTTTACTGTTTTAAATGCTAGTCTTTTATCTGACCTTTTTAATTTTGTACTGTATTTTATTTTTTTTTACTGTATTTTATGTTTGTGTACAGCACTTTGGTCCTACGGTTTTATAAAGTGCTTTAGAAATAAAGTTGGTATGGTATGTTTTAGCATATTGTCAAATAGATGTAAGTCAGGGACAAAGACTGCTAATCAACAGTTGTCTGCAAGTCCTGCACACAAACAAATTAAAAAAGCACCAAAAAAAAGGCAGCACAGAATGATGCAACTTTAAAGTCCCTCTCCAAAACCAACATCAAATCACAGCACTTCTCTAATCTGTAATAAACACTCCCTCTGGCTTCTTTACCCCATCTTAATTAGTTTCTTTCACTCCCTGGCAACTTGATAAGAAACTAGTTTTTTTTTTAAATGTCTAAAAATTAACACAAACCCACAAGTCAGCCCGATTCGATCAGACATCTTTCAGAACGCCTGAACCAGACATTGACGATGATCAACACATTAAAAGACTGAAGATTCTGAATATATACATATATTTATATTCATTACGCATGAAGCTTTTTTGCACAAAGCTGCTGGTCCGGACTGTGTGTCAGCCTCCACCCTGAGACACTGTGCAGATGAATTGGCCCCAGTCTTCACGGACATCTTCAATTCATCTCTGGAGTCATGCCACGTCCCGGCCTGTCTCAAGTCCTCCATCATCGTCCCTGTTCCCAAAAAGCCACGTGTTACAGGACTAAATGACTACAGGCCTGTGGCTCTCACGTCTGTAGTCATGAAAACTTTTGAACGCCTGGTTTTACCCCACCTCAAGTCCATCAGCAACCCCCTTCTGGACCCTCTGCAGTTTGCCTACAGAGCCAACAGGTCTGTAGATGATGCCATAAACCTGGCCCTCCACTTCATCCTGCGGCATCTGGACTCCCCAGGGACCTACGCTAGGATCCTGTTTGTGGACTTCAGCTCTGCATTCAACACCATCCTTCCTGCTCTGCCCCGAGACAAGCTTTCTCTGCTCCATGTACCTGACTCCACCTGCAGGTGGATCATAGACTTTCTAACGGATCGGAGTCAGTGCGTGCAGTTGGGGAAAACTGTCTCGGACACTCGGACTCTTAACACAGCATCACCACAGGGCTGTGTACTTTCCCCTCTTTTCTTCTCCCTGTACACCAACTGCTGCACCTACAGTCATGACTCCGTACAACTTGTAAAGTTTGCGGACGACACCACCCTCATCGGGCTCATCTCGGATGGTGATGAGTCAGCCTACAGGAGGGAGGTGAACCGGCTGGTGACCTGGTGCAGCGACAACAACCTGGAGCTTAATGCCCAGAAGACGGTGGAGATGATTGTGGACTTCAGGAGAGTCACAGCCCCTCTGCCCCCCCTCACCCTCAACAATACCCCCGTCATCACTGTGGACTCCTTTCTGGGTGTGACCATCACCCGAGACCTCAAGTGGGAGCTGAACATCAGCTCCCTCATCAAGGCTCAGCAGAGGATGTACTTCCTGCGGCAGCTGAGGAAAGCCAAGCTGCCGGCCAAGCGGATGGTGCAGTTCTACACGGCCATCATTGAGTCCATCCTCTGCTCCTCCATCACAGTGTGGTATGCCGGGGCCACTGCCAGGGACAGAGACTACAGCGTGTTGTGCGCTCTGCAGAGAAAGTAATAGGCTGTAGTCTCCCATCCATCCATGATCTGTACGCCTCCAGGACCGTAGGACGAGCTGGTCGGATTACAACTGACCCTTCTCACCCTGCACATGGACTCTTTGAACCACTCCCTTCAGGCAGGAGGCTTCGGTCCATTCGGACCAGAACCTCCCGCCATAAAAACAGTTTCTTTCCATCTGCCGTCAGTCTTCTGAACATTCATAATCATGTTACTGTTTAACTCTGCCTTATCATTTATCACTGGCCTAACACTGTACATCATCACTCCATTTATCTTCATTTAGCACCATTTCTCACTGCCATTTATTGTGAATATTGTGCTGTATTGTGTTTATTGGTTGGTATGTACATGCTTTTATTCCATTTTTACTTCTTTTTATTGCACCTTTATGCCAAAGCAAGTTCCTAGTCAGTAAATTTTATTCTTTGACAATAGCAATAATAAACTGATTCTGATTACAATGTTTAAGGATTTAGATACTTCAATTTTTTTTTTACTGCTTTATGACCCTAAAAAATGGCAATGTTTTTGTTTTAAATCTCAAAACTGTAGTTAAAAGCTTGACCATTAGTTGACTATCACTCAGCTGCTTGTTTCTCTGTTGGTCATCCCTTGACGGGGATAAGATCATTTTCGGTGGAGCAGCGTGAACGACTGCAGAGTTATGAAGCCGGCTTTTACATGTGAAAACACCAATGAACATGAGTATCTTACCTGTTGTAGATAAGTCTTTGAGCAGCCTTTGCTTGGTGAGGTTAAGGTAAATCTTGGACTGATGAGCTAATGGCTAGTCCAAAAGCAGTGAGAAATGACAGCCATTCCAAAAAGGCTCCTCTTTCTTTGTCTTTCGGCTGCTCCCTGTTCAGGGTTCACCACCACGAGTCATCCTCCTCCATCTCCCGTCACGTTTCCCTCATGATTTTTGACTAACAGCAGCACAATTTCCTTTGGCATCCTGTTTGTCAACAGGTGGAGGTCATTGTTAACCCAGGCCTTGACCGATCCAGTATGATGTCATTTGAATGAATGCACATGTTGGTTTGGACCAGTGTTTCATGGTACATGACTTTCCTGACAAAATAACTTCACCATTAACCCAACTATGAAATGTTGAGTTTTTTTAAGATTAATTTACTTTAGAAGTGAGTTAGTTTGGGTCAATACTGGACCTCATAAAGGTCTCCAGATGTTGACCAGGGTCCCCAGCAGTGGTCAATTTTTTTCCATGGGGGCACAATCTAGTGGTCATAAAAAGGTACTACCGAAGAGGAAAAACTCCACATTACTTTTTAAATTTGATACACAATTATATTTGTCCATGAATGAATCAAATCAGTTACTTAGACTACAAGCATGTCTTAAAGACCTGGATGACCCCAAATGTTCTGCTTTTGAATAGTCTTTCACCCTCCTTGGATGGCATTAATCTACCTCCAGCTCTAACGTTAAAAATATTGGTGTTGTTTTTGATCAGGACATGTCTTTTATCCCCCACATTAAAAACATTACTAGAACGGCCTTCTTCCACCTGCGTAATATGACTAAAATTAAACGTCTTACCTAAAAATGATGTAGAAAAACTGGTTCATGTATTTGTCACGTCTCGACTGGACTATTGTAATGGTGACTCCTCAGGAGTTGGTATCCCAGTAGAAGTTTAAAGAGGTACTCAACCCACTGTGAAACGGTAGCTCCGCCCCCAGACCAGATTCAAAATCCTCATGAAAATGGGAGTGTCGAGAGACAAGGAGGGGAGGAGGTGGGTGGTTGTGCTGCGTTCACGCCCCCTCTAGCAACAAACTAAAACAAACTAAAACTCCAACAAACAACGTACAGCAAGCAACAACAAATAATAATTATGTAGATGTATTTATCTATTCGCACCTGATCTATTCAAAACAAAAGGCCTAAAAAAAAAAGAAAATAATAATACAAGGTATTCCATGAATGAGGATTGAACCTGGGTCTTCCAGATCCCAAACCTGAACCACCACCACTGCCCCAACTTGGCATTCATGCATCACTTGTCCATCGCACAATAAGAAAACAAATACAACCAAATAGTTTTGATGAAGTGAAAAGTATTCCTAAAATAAATAAGTTAAAATATACAAATAACTAGTGCCATTCCGAAAACTATAATATGCTTTGTTGCAGAGCTCTTCCGGAGTGTAATGTACCACTATAAGGTATGAACTGCAGGGAGGACCTTCCATCTCTGCAGGGGATTGGCTCTGCTTGAACCACTTTCGTGACGACAGAGTGCAAAAACACGTCGCAGTGAGAATCCTAGACCAATAAGAAAATCAGGGTGCAATTCCTCTGTTCAACCCATAGGGTTACTGAAAACACGTTTTTGGACCAAATCTTGCTGATTTAAACAGATACGCACAAGAACATGAAAATTAACACAGACATAGTGCTATATAACATTTTACACACATTCTAGGGAGTTTATCTGCTAAAAAAAGTTAATTTTGAGTTTAGCCCCTCTTTAAAATTGTGCCTATTCTAGGACTGAACCAGGAGGAAGTGCTACATCTAGCTGTAGCTATTTTTTCTGATTGGTAAGTAACCATACGGTGAGAAATTCAGTCTATATTCAGTTCATTTTATTTATATAGCACCAAGTCACAACAGAAGTCATCTCAGGGCATGAACAAAAACATTTATATATAAAAATAATAATTTAACACAATTTATCTGAGGAGCAGATGGCTTTGAGTTTAACTCCATCACACTCTCATCTTGAGCAAGCATGAAGGAGACAGTGGGAAGAAAAACTCCCTTATGAGGAAGAAACCTTTAGCAGAACCAGGCTCAGGACAAGCAACATCTGCTTCTTCGACCAGCTATAAATAATATCTGGATGGACAGCTTTGATTTTTTTTTAGAGTCTGAATTGAAAGTCATCTTCCACTTCAGTCTTGTTACTTCTGACTAGCCATTTGCTCGTCAGTCCAGTCAAAATTAAACAAGTTCTCCAAACTGGGGAAATTCTCAAAGTTATCTACAAACAGGTAAGATACTAAATGTTAGTCTTTCCACAAAACACTTTAAAGTGGTACGAGTTTAAGAAGTTATCCGTTTGCTGCGGTTTAATTTGTTCCAACAGCGTGCGCTGACCCTCGGCAGTAAATCTTTTTATTAATTTAACAAACGGAAGAGGATGAGGTTTCTGGAGTCAACAGGTTAAATCATCAGCAGGTAATTTGTGTAAAAATGTTACCAAGCCACAGAAAAGGGATCAGGTTCAGCCCATTAACTCACGAGTGACAGGAGATGAAGTGCTTTACCCTGCTTCATGGCAGGGGGGCGTTAAGCTTACATTTTAAACGCTGATTAATGAGAACCTGGGCCAAACGCCAGACACCATGGGGCCAGATGGACACTGAAGGTAATAATGGTTTGAGACCCATTACCAGGTCTATGTCCTCACACTAACCTGTCTCAAGGTAATGATCAATTAAATTTTTATTATAAATCTATCTTCCACACCTGGTTCTCCTTTTCTGTGTCCAAGTGAGCTGGTGTCCATGTCCAGCAGTGACTGTGTGAGGAGGACACAGACAAACGAGACAACCACCAACGCACAGGGACAAGACATGGGCAACATATGACCAGGGCCAAACGTGGCTTTTGGACGACGTCAACCCTGCACAAATTAATTTGAAAACTTTTAAATAAGTTGATGAAAACCTGCATTTTATTAATGAAACTTAAGGAAGTCTAAAAAAGCTAAGTCTGGTCCTCTGGACATTCAAAAAACAAAACAAAACAAAGCAAAAAAAAAAGCTGTAGAAACGTTTCGTCTTTCGTCCGAAAGACTTCCTCAGTCTGAGAAGCTGTGTTCAGCTCAGTCTTATAAATAGCACCCTCCCACAGTGGATCAACCAGTTGGCTGATGACAGCCGAAACCAGCTGCTCACATGATCAAGGAGGACCATCAGCCTGACGATGGATCGTTAACACCCTGATGGTTGTTTGCTATTCACAGAGGGCTGAGTGATACTAGCAATAACAGCATTGTAAGTGGGGGACAGTTGAACCCGGAGGCCTCCACCTCTGTTTAATGATGGACGGTTTCTTTTCACAAAGATGGCCTCCTTTACTCCTCTCTCAAACCATTGTTCCTCTCTATCAAGGATGTGAACATCTTCATCCCTGAAAGAGTGACCGCTGGCCTGGAGATGAGTGTAGACCGCAGAGTCCTGACCTGATGATGTTGATCTTCTGTGCTGGGCCATCCTTTTGGCCAGTGGCTGTTTAGTTTCCCCGATGTAAGACTGATCACAGCCCTCCTGACACTGAACAGCATACACAACATTACTCTGTTTGTGCCGGGGGACTGGATCTTTGGGATGAACCAGTCTTTGTCGTAATGTATTTTGGGGTTTAAAAGCCACCGGGACGTTGTGTTTAGAAAATAAACGTCTCAATGTCTCTGAAACTCCCGCAACATACGGAATGACCACTGGTCTGGGTCTGGGTTCCTTCTTTTCACCTGATGGCTGGCTGGAGTCCTGTTTGGGTTTCTTCTCTGCTTTCAGGAAGGCCCAGTTAGGATATCCACATTTCTCTAGAGCCTGTTTTGTGTGTGATTTCTCCTTCTGTCTGGCTGCTGAGTTAGTGGGGACGCTGTCTGCTCTGTGGTACAGAGTCCTGATGACTCCTAACTTGTGCTCCAGAGGGTGATGGGAGTCAAACTGTAAATACTGGTCTGTGTGTGTGGGTTTGCGGTACACCTCAGTTTGCAAATTTCCTCTATCAGAAACTGAGACCTCACAGTCCAAGAAAGCCAACCTGCCATTTTTTACATCTTCTCGTGTGAACTTGATATATTTATCCACAGAGTTGATGTGATCAGTGAAATGTTGGACTTCCTGAGATTTAATTTTAACCCAGGTGTCGTCAACATACCTGAACCAATGACTTGGTGGTCTCCCTGAAAAGGATGTCAAAGCTCTCTTTTCTACCTCCTCCATGTACAGGTTGGCAACAATAGGAGAAACTGGAGACCCCATAGCACACCCATGTTTCTGCCTATAATATTGCTCCCCATATGTGAAGTAGGTTGACTGCAGGCACAGTTTCAAGAGTTGACACAGTTGTTCTGTGGAAAGTGTGGTCCTGTTGCTCAGAGTGGTGTCTGATTTTAACCTTAAACAGACCACCTCTACTGCTTCATCAACAGGAATGCACGTAAAGAGTGATGTGACATCAAAAGAGACCATTGTTTCATCAGTCTCCATGATGACATCCCTCACCTTATCCACAAAGTCCATGGTGTTCTGTATGTGGTGTTCTGAGCTGCCAACTAAAGGGATGAGTACAGATGCCAGATATTTGGAAACATTGTAAGTGACCGAGTTAATCATGCTAACAATTGGTCTTAAAGGTACACCCTGTTTGTGGATTTTGGGTAAACCATACAGACTTGGCGTGGCCTCCCCTGGGTACAGTCTGTGGTACAGAAAATTGTCAATAGCCTTGTCCTGCTTCAAAATTTTCAGGCAATCTATCAACTTCTTCTTGTAACCACTTCCTGGATCTCTTTTCAGCGGTTCATAAGTGGTTAAGTCACTAAGGAGTGACATAACTTTCTCATGATAGTCTTTCTGGTTCAAAATCACTGTGCACCTTCCTTTGTCTGCTGGGAGAATTATGATGTTTTTGTCTTTGCTAAGAGTGGTGAGTGCATCCCTCTCTTCTCTACTGATGTTGGAAGGTGGTGGTTTAGCATTACTGAGACAGGCTGAAACTTTGACTCTGAGTTGTTCGGCTTCAAAATCTTTAATTTTGTTGTTACGGATGGCTGACTCAGTGGCTGTGATCATCTCTACCAACGGAACTCTACTTGGTGCCACTGCAAAGTTTAGTCCCCTGGCAAGAATCTCTGTCTCCGGCTGGGTGAGCTGTCTGTCAGATAAATTCTTCACCCAATTTTCTGTCTCCCTGGCATGTAGCTGTGTAGTGGAGTGTTGTCCTACACTGAATGTGTTGTTATTAGAATTGTGATGGTGTTGACGAGTTATCAGTAAGTTAAATTTGTTTTGTTGTCGAGTCTTGGACTTGACATGCTGTGCTAAGCGTGCCTGATCTGTACAGTCCATCACTTGCTGAAGTGTGGTCTGATCTAGGAACGTTGTTAGTTTTTGTTTAATGTGCTCTTCTTTGGCCTTCAAGGTCTCAATAGTAAAATTGGTCTGTCTCACCCGTTCATTCAGCAGCTGCGTCTGTGCCTTCTGAAGGATCTTGCTTGCCCGGTGCCCGTTGACCGACGATTTCAGTTCCAGGCTCTTGGGAATGATGCCACTTTGTCTGCATCTAAGGTTGAATCGCAAGTGGTTCCTGTAGTCCGCCCTCTTCCTAGCTGTTTTCTCAAACTCTCTCTTTTAAACCCCAAAATACATTACGACAAAGACTGGTTCATCCCAAAGATCCAGTCCCCCGGCACAAACAGAGTAATGTTGTGTATGCTGTTCAGTGTCAGGAGGGCTGTGATCAGTCTTACATCGGGGAAACTAAACAGCCACTGGCCAAAAGGATGGCCCAGCACAGAAGATCAACATCATCAGGTCAGGACTCTGCGGTCTACACTCATCTCCAGGCCAGCGGTCACTCTTTCAGGGATGAAGATGTTCACATCCTTGATAGAGAGGAACAATGGTTTGAGAGAGGAGTAAAGGAGGCCATCTTTGTGAAAAGAAACCGTCCATCATTAAACAGAGGTGGAGGCCTCCGGGTTCAACTGTCCCCCACTTACAATGCTGTTATTGCTAGTATCACTCAGCCCTCTGTGAATAGCAAACAACCATCAGGGTGTTAACGATCCATCGTCAGGCTGATGGTCCTCCTTGATCATGTGAGCAGCTGGTTTCGGCTGTCATCAGCCAACTGGTTGATCCACTGTGGGAGGGTGCTATTTATAAGACTGAGCTGAACACAGCTTCTCAGACTGAGGAAGTCTTTCGGACGAAAGACGAAACGTTTCTACAGTTTTTTTTTTGCTTTGTTTTGTTTTGTTTTTTGAATGTCCAGAGGACCAGACTTAGCTTTTTTAGATTTTTCTACCTGGATTATTGAGCATGCATCAGGGTATTAAGGAAGTCTAAATTAAACTTAAATACATTTAAATTAAGATAGGCTTAAACTAGTGTATTTAAATTGATGTTTCCAGAACTAGACTTAACCTTAAAGATGCCAAAAAGACAACTTTTTAAATATACTGTATATATTTATGTTAAATATATGTGTTATGTACCTAACAAGCATGTTTTTCATTCTTTGATGAGAACGTACAAACTCCAGAGTCCAGGAGGCGCCTCACTGCGATACCCAAAGTTTTAAATATGCATTTTTTTTTTTTTAATAAAAACGTGTCGTTTCATTTTCCAGCTGCTTTATGGATTGTCTGCTGTTTTTGTCTTCAGACCCACAGAGGTATGTGAAAACTGGACACAGAGACTCCAGCCACAGTTTGGGCCAACAGCTTCGAGTAACACTGAACTGAACGTTCATGTGATTTCAGTAACAGAATTAAAGTACAAACGCTGCAAAGTGTCACAAAATGAGTGTATCCGTGGGAATGTGTGTGTGTGTGAGATGCTGCAGTAACCTCAGAAACCCCAATCCACTAACAGGTAAAGTAAACCGGGTGAAACATAAATAATTGACGAGGTGGATTAAAATACTGGATGAAGCTGCCGACCCTGTGGTGAACCTGAAGCCAGACTCTGGACCCGTGGACTCTGGACCCGTGGCACAAACACTCACAGCTGCAACACTAAAACACTCGATAACCTCAAAACAGATCATCACACAACGCTGAGGAGTACAGCTGTTATTTTTTATTTGACATATTTGCAGGTGATTCTGTGATCTCTTTAAAAGCTCTCTTCTCCACGTACTTCACCTTCAGTCTCCTCTTGAACCTAAAGAACACAGAAGAGTAAACATGTTTAGCTCATCTTGATAAAACGTCACACGTGTGGACTGCTTCATGCAAAAGTAAAGCGGAGGTCCTTACTTGGCTCTTTCTCTGGGTTCAATGAGGTTTCTTTTCTGCAGGCTCTTGAAGCGGTCTTTGAGGATGCTGCCCTCTGGCTGCAGAGTCACCACATTACAACAATCAGGGAGACAAACAAGACAGATCAGACTACATAAATTACAAAAACTCTCTCATGAGGATGAACTGGTCTCCGCATTCGTCACACAAGACTTAAAAAAATGCACATTTCAAATTGAACAAATCACCTGCTGGCTTTCTTAAATGCTGCGTTCAAGGCTGATAAAAAGCTGGGACATTTTAGTGTTACCAGATTTACTGAGTCACTGGGAAAAGACACACTTCTATAACTTGGCCCAGTAGCTCATAACCCCCATTTTAAAACATGATGCTTACATTGACGTTACTGGTTTTCAAAAAAGTTTGACTTTATAGCTGCA